>JAQIXP010004139.1:0-11943 GCA_034700285.1 Proteroiulus fuscus
GACAGCATAATGACAGGGGTGGGTGGGTGGTCCGAAAAATCCCGATTTTTTAGTGACATCATTAAAGTATAGCCCCAAAGTTGGAAGTCACTTTTCCAAATTTTTTCCTGATGAAGGAAAACATCCAAAATGTTAGCATTAATCAAAAGTTGACGTCCAAACTTTTTTGCAGTTTGTAGTTGCTATGGTAATAAAGAAAATAATCTGCAAAAAGTTTGGATGTTAAATTTGGTTTAATGCTGACATCTTTGATGTTTTACTTTGTTATAAAAAAAATTGGATCAGTGACTTCTGATCTTTCAGCTCTAAAGTACAGACTGACATCCGACCTTTCTACACTGAAGTAATAACAAGTAGCTCTTGACAAAGAATTTTTTGCATTCTGAAAGTTTATAAAAAGAATAAAGCTTTGTTTAAAATTAACAGACCTTGAATTCATGTAGTTTCTTTTTTATTTTATTTAGTTATTCCCATTGAGTTACTGTATTGGCACTGGAAGCAGACCAATTAAGTGCGTTTATTTTTGTCCTTTCAGTTATCTTCATTCGTGCTCGCCCCCAATTATTCACGGAAATTTAACTTGTGATACAATATTCATTCAGCACAATGCCCTAGTCAAGATTGGCTCCGGTAAGCTACTGTCTGGGTGGCACTTGCATCTTCAAACCTTGTAGATTATTATTAAAATTTAGCAGACGTTAGGCTTCAGCTGTTTGTGCTTATAAGCATTGTTGTTTTCAATGAGGTTTCCTTTTTTTCTATGTGCAGTTGCTCCGGACGCCATTCACCACAACGTGAAGACCTTTCGCGAAAACATGAAAAACATGCATTTCATTGCTCCTGAATACGGCTGCAAGTCATGTACGTATCGTCGTTCCTATTTCTATCCTAAATTATTGGGCAAAATTGTATGTAATGTTTTGTTGTTTGTTCTTCCCGAAACTGACTTTATCGAGAGAGAGAGTGCCAGAATCGTATCTTGGATTTGTCTGAGTGCTTTACAACTTAAGATTCTTTTTCTATAATAGATACCATTTACATTGAACCAGTGTACATTTGCTTAAAAACTTAATTTTATATTGCCTTAATTGCTGGATAGGGTTACACGTTTGCTAATTTCTGTTTTAATATTCATTAAATATTATTTGCTGTTTAATTTTTTTTAAAATAAGCTGAACTGAAAATGTTAGTGCCATTTTTGGAAATGTTTTGTAGCATCACTATAGTATTGTCCATTGGTAAAAAGAAATTTGTAAGGTTATCGCCCCCTTTTAAGTTGCAAATTAGATTTGCTTGCAGACATTCCAACATTGTCACTTGTAACTATTTAGTTATAATGTAGTTTAAAGTAGTAAATTAGTAATTGGCCTATAACTATTAATCAGTTTCAAATGAGCATAATTTGTTAAAAAGTCAATGATATTTCAATAATGATAACATCACAGAGAGGTTCTTTTTAAATATTAATAGTTGCTTTTATCTTGGAATTTTTTGATCAAAGTTATAATTTCCATGATAAAGTGAAGGATGTAATATATTACTAAGCATCGTGTAGCTCTTAAAATATGGCCTAAAAAGGTTTTGCAATTAGTTTGTGATAAATGAGAATTAAAATGGTGGGCAATTCTCTCTCGATTCCCAATAATTTTCCTTCATGGATCTTAAGAGCGAAACCTTCTTCCACAGTTTCTCTTGTCACTCCCGCTGTGGATATCTACTCTTTTGGAATGTGTGCCTTGGAGGTTTGTTTTATCATTCGATGCCTTTGCTTATCCCGGGCTGCCGAACATTTCGGTAGATTTATCGCTCGCTCGGGACACTGGCCGGCCGGTCGGCGATCGTTTTTCTGAAAAATCGTTGACAATCCCCCATACGTTTTCTTTTTCTCCTAGATGGCAGCCTTGGAAATATTGGGCAATGGCGAGTCCGGAACAGTAGTCACCGAGGAGAATATTTGCAAAACAATCGAATTGTTGGAAGATCCATTACAAAAGGTGAGGATTTTGTTATAAACTTATTTGGGCATTCTTGATCTATCTTGATAAGAACTTGACAATATAATTTCAAAAAGCAATTAAACAAAACTAAGAAAATTATTTTTTCCAATTCCCCAATAGGGTTTATACATTGCTAATGTCTTTCTCTCTGATTTAGGATTTCATAAGGCATTGCTTAACAAAGGAGCCTCATGAGAGGCCTTCGGCCAGGGAACTTTTGTTCCACCGTATTTTATTCGAAGTGCATTCGCTAAAGTTGCTCACGGCACATGTGTTTAATGCCAATTATCGTAAGACATTTTTTTTACGCTGATAAAATATAATTTACTTCCTCTTAGGATTTTTTTTTATCTTGAATTGAATGCTTTTAATTTTTAGGATTCTTGTCCGACAACTTGACGGACGAGGCTGTCTTGGCTCACTACGGCATAGACAAAATCATTGCAGAAATCATTCCCCGAGAGGGAAGACCTGCCGTTGAGATGCGCATGTCCAGCGTGAAGGTCTCCGAGAAACTGGAGAAATTCATGGAAGATGTAAGGTAAGCAAAAATATTTTAGTTGTAGTCAGGTTTTTTTTTGTTAATAAAGGTTTATCTGGATGGACTGGAGGAAATTGGACCATAAGTCTTATAACTTGACATTTCTATCCTGCTCTTAGGAATGGGATTTATCCCTTAATTGCCTTTGGAATTCCTCAGCCGCCGCCATCGAGGCCGCGTGCCATCTCTCCTGAAGTGGCGGAATCAGTTAAATCTGACACACCCGAACCGGTGGACACGGAGGCGAGGAAAGTGGTATACATGATGTGTAGCCTGAAGCCGAGGGACGATGGCCAAGGATTATGGGTAGGTTTGAATTATTTTGAATAAACTGTTGGTGTTAGGGTCGCTGACTCAATATTGACCTATAGTGACGACGTCTATTCCTTGCCTCTTAATCATTTTTATTGATTTGCAGATGACCATTCTTCTACGAATGGAGGATAAGATGAACAGACAGTTGACTTGCGAAGTAACCGAGCATGACACCTCGGTGACGTTAGCTGAAGAATTGGTCCATTATGGCTTCATTTGTGATGTGAGTTAGATATGTGATCGTGTATACGGTATATATATTAGCACATAGTTTTAAACTGGAGCTAAACTCAAAGTCACCCTCAGTACGGCCCCATTGCGCCTTCCGGGAATAACAAAGCAAAACAAAATCGTTAAGTTAAAAGAGAAGCGTTACCATATCAACAATGGATGCATGCAAATAATGCTAGTTTATATATGTTATGCAGGAGAGTGATAGGAAATATGCAGAAAGGGTATTGGAGTTTGCGATTTGTGGAGAAAACATTTGCCGAAGGATAGAGCTTCCTACGTGTACATAAATTTACTTTGGGGGGAGAGGGAAGGGCGCTAGTATATTAAATATCCATTACTATAATGCATGCCAAATATTGAAGTTTGTGGTTTTAGCCCAAATCTACCAGACAAACCCATGCATGCGCCAGGAGCAGTGATGTAGATAATTTCTCAAAAAGAGAACTGCGTGGATATTTTTGCAATTTTATTTTTAATGAGACACAATATTTTATTCTACTAATTACATGTGTAGAAAAATAGGAACAATATTTAATGGCATTTTTGATCTTTGTGCTTATAGTTGGACCGAGAAAAGATGGCAACTCTGATAGAGGACGCCCTGCAGCGAAGGTACTACCCAGAAGAAAATCGGCCATTGCAGGTGATGGTCAGCCAGCAGGTTATGAACCATCAAGTGGTCAGTCAAGCAGTTTTGCCACCCCCCGCCATGGGAAGTCAATCCCCCCTCGCCTACGTCACTCAGCAGCCACACAGTTAGTTAATGTGAGCAGGCGGCTTGGTTCCGAGAAATGGGGACGCTTGGAGCAAGGAGGACCAAACGATTTAGACAAGACTGGATCGAAACGCTGGATGCTCTCCCCACGGGTATTTCTTAAATGAATTCACTTTTTCAATCCGTGCCGTGCCTCTCTTTCTCCCTCCCTCACCCTCTTTCTCTCGTGATGCCTATGGAATTCTCTTAACGAGCGAGACCGAGGAAGTGAGTCGGGGGTGTTTTTCCGGGCGATGCCAACGCATCGTTTATTGTTGCATTTTTGGATGTGCATTTTTTTATATAGCATTTTTGCTAAACGAAATATGCGTCGGTAGTATTAGGTCTTGACAAACTTTGGGTTTGTCGGAGTAGCTGCTGCGTTGCTCTTCCTCGTACGTCATGTTGGCCCAGTATACACGTTTATAGGGTAATCTGTCTGGAACTGTCAGCACTTTTTGTTATATCAGAAGGCAGAAAACAGTTATAGGAAACACCTTGTTGTTTTATTTGTTCGTTCGCAACATTTTTTTCTGGCAAATCTTAAGTTTTCTGATGAACTTGAGAATACCAGAATTGATGGGATGAAAGAATGATGATTGAATCTGAGGATGTCTAGCTAATTGTTAACATCACGTGGTCTTGCGAAAATTAGTACAATTGGTTAATATGATCCTTTGACTGTACTAATTCTGCAAACTAATGAAAACCTTCAATGAGCAGTGTTGTGCCCTCCAGAATCCCCGGAATAATCCAATTTTTCTGTTGTTTTCTGGAGGGTGTGACACACTCTGTCAGAGTTTGAGTTGATGGGTCTGGAAAGTTTGGGATATAGAAAGCTCACAAAATCTGCATTTTTGTATGGCTTATACGTCATTAGCCTCAATTAACAAATTCTTTGTCAGCAAAAAGTAATTTAGTGAAAAAAATGATTCTATTCATTCATGCTCAAATTTTATTAAAGAAAGACAATTTAAAAAATGTAAAAGTAGTAAATGATTTAAAATTATGTCATATAAATGCTAGTTATTATTTGCACTGCAATAAAATACTAAATACCTAGCAATTTGCAAAAAAAATCTTTTAATTTTTCTAAAGCTTCAAAAACATGCAATGCAATTTACTACATGCATATAAGGAAGTGTAAAATTATTTTAAGTAAAAATATAAGCATAGTCATTGTAATTTTACCAAAAAGTCACGACAAAAATAAGCTAAGTATTTTTATTCTTTTAAAAATCCGATCACGCACAAATTACCAATGCAAATGAGCTTATGTTTGATGGTTTTGCAGTAAACAATCAAGTAAAGCAATTAAGCAAAGATTGTCAAATAAAATAAATAGGGTTGTGAATCTACGAATAAAAAATGTGCTGTATCTTTAGGTTACATTGTGTGGCAGACGAATAACGAATGCTAGAGTAAAAGCAAAGAAAAAAGTTATGGAATAGAGAAGTTTCACAATTTTTTGCTTAATAATTCTTGGAAACGAGAAAACTGTAAATGACATTTTCTGTCGTAGATTTAGCCGGCTCTGTATTTCCCTTTTTTGGGGGGAAATTTGTCTGATAAGGAAATTCAGAAATTTCTTTGAATAGAAGTAGGATAAAAGTAATAATTCATGCCTTTTTTAAGTGGTTTGTATTGTTTAGTTTGTTCGCTATAGTGAAACCGAGCAAAAGAACGGCGTAAATTTCCCATTATTGGCAATTACAAGTCAATGGCTATTTATGCCGTTCTTTAGTGCGGTTTCACTATACCTATTTACTTTATTCCAAATTCTTCAGAACCATAATTTTAATTGACAACGAATGTAGGCTTGATCACTTTATTTATATGATTTATATTTAAATGAACCTTTACAAATATGAAAATATGAGCTTGCAATAAGTGCTGCTACGTATTTTTTTCATGAATGCCTATCGAGCATCGATCAGGCAAGAGTTAGTTATAACTAAGAAATAGCTTTTGGAAAACATGAAATTGTAAACTTTTGTTAGATTTAAAAAGTTAGACAGTTTAGACATCGACATGAGCATTTAAAACTACTTAATGTAATATCATTCCAATAAAGCTTTTTCACACCGATTTTTAATGATTTTTAGAATTATTTGAATCTTTTAATAATAGCAGTATGATTTGATTTATACCTAGGCTATTTAATATTGACAACACATGCTTGTCAGGGAATGATTGAATTAATTGAAATTAAAAAATTTGTATTAGATATCAGTGTTGGCTACTGATTATTTTGCAAGTGCTTTTCTACAAAAAAAACCAAATAAATAACCTGGACATATCAGTATTAGCGAGGAAGGGGGATTCTGGTGGTCCCTGGTTATGTACCGGTAAGTATGTTTAAACTTGCTTTTCAGCATGCTCGACCTGCAATAGGCAGTCGAAAACTTGAAGGAGGGGGGGGGGTGCTCTATAGTCTTTAAAATGTCACGAGCATTCTTAGCCCATTGCAAACAAAGTACATACAGCATGGTGTGATAGTGAATTTAAAATTTGCCCCCTGAATTACAGAAACTCCATCCTCGTATTATACCAGGGTCCTGGAGTGCAGAGGGGAAGTCAGCTCCATTGAACCCCTATTTTGAGAAACATAACCTAACGGACTAGACTAACACAACAGTTACTCATAACTGCTGTGATGTGTTCCATGGAGTTATCCTAATATATCCTGGGCAGGGAATGATGTTGTCGTACACAGTACATCAGTTCAAGGTTATACAGTGGCCCAGGATATTGTAAATAGGTCAAGGTCACTTGACCTTGAATCCAACCACGTGAGTAGATCCACCAATTAGAAATGAGATTGAGCTCGTGCCCGCGTTCTTCAGCAATTTTACAAATGGCTTCCTTCGCAGGAGCGTAAAATGAGCAAATATTTCGGTATTTAAAAACAAGAGATATGTAACAATTATGTGTAAGTACTGTGTAGGAAATGTCAAGTGTTTTATTCGTATCGTCAGGTCTTAAAAAAATGAGATAATGATCTTAAATGTTGACGCACTCACGCGGGAAATCTGCTCACGTCTTGGATGATCAAGCTTGCAAGTTACAAGATGTAAGTAAAGTTAAATTTAATACATTTCTTGGTATACTATTGGTATACATTCATATAGGTATATTAGTGCCCTTGGTTAAGTTGATGTGGATCACCTATTAATTATAATTAATACAGCGGACAAAAAAGGAGACTTGTATTGTCCAACATTGCCCAAGTAATAGCCCCTTCAAACAGCGTGGAACTCAAACAAGTCTTATATATTTACAAGTTCATTCTGACAGTATGCAAATCCTTGATATTTCCAGTCAAAATCGGGCACTGACATATACCAAGTACCAGGTATCGCAACACTTCATGCCCTTTATGACTCATTTTGCCTTATTTTGACTTATTGCCTTATCATGCCTTATTTTGACTCAAAATATATGGTCTGCAGTCAAATATGTGAATTTTTTTCTAAGTAATTGGGAGGTGTGTAGTAATCTGTTAATCCTTTATGATTAATTTATAGTAAAATTATGCTAGCACATGTTAAGCGACTTGAAAGCTGCTTTCTAGTGCATTATTTGTTTTGACAAAAGTATGCAAACTTTCTAGCATGCACACGCAATTTGTTCCCCCATATTAAATTAGAGTTTATATTAATGCAAATTTACAGTCATTTTGAAAATAAATTCTGCAAATACACTTGCAAAAGCTTGTCCTCGGTACTGTTGCTTTGCGAGTTGTCAGAATCATGTGAGAATTCTAAGCAAAAACAACTATTGAATATAATTCAATATATACCAGCCATACACAATTGATTCTTACCCCGAGTAACCTTCCTGATTGTGTTTTCTTCCTTTGTGGCCACTTCCATCAGCTGATTCCATTTCATGTTGATACCGTACCTGCAATCCACAAGTGTTCGTAATAAGTCCGTCCATCCAGAATGCCTAATTTGAAATAATACTCGTATATTTGTTTTGTACTAGCTGTGGTATTTAATGTCGGGCCAGTGGCCTACCCTGGACCACTGGCCTGGTCCAATAGCCTCAATTTTTAGTTGCGGCTCCGTTGAAACAGTTGGCACGTATTACATGATATGTCGAGGTCTACGAACAGTAAAAACAAATGCTAATTTAAGCAAGATGAGGGCAATTTTTAAGGAGAATAAAAAAAAAAGTTCATTGAAAAATAAAGGTATTTGACATTATTTACAATGCTTCTCCCTTTTCTTTTCTAATTTCCTTCATTTATAGTTTTAAATTTGAAACCACAGCCCTCACATCAATGAACTTATTCGCCCCTCCTACCTACAGGCTTACTTTATCATTATTATATTTTTTCAATTTTAATTTTAATTTTTTTTTTTTCTGAAAAAAGTCATTAACCCTCTGTGTTATGGCTTATTTGGAAAGATCAGTGGCCCTCGTGTACATAACGATCGATGTCATAGGCCTACTTATTCTTGAAACGTATTATATAACCCTCGTATCTCGATGTTAATGTAGGACTAACCCTCACCTTCTCTTTTTGCCGTTGCTGAAGATGTAATGATACGAATTTTACTTGACGTAAACACCACTTTTGACTTGCTTATTTCAGGAAAATGTTAATAAAAAATGAGATCAATTAAATAACATTTTAGGCATTTTTATTAGGTTATTATTTAGAGAGTTCATTGGAGTACAATTGGTTTTTTTTAAATAAAAAAACAACTATATACTAGTTATGTAGTTCAAGAACTGGTAACATTTTCAATGTTCACTGAGTTATTCACGAGCGTACAAATTAATAACCGTGACAAGTGGCTACCAAGTTGCTTCTTAGATGAATTTTCTTAGTTGTAAAAAGTTTGATGGGATTTTATAAAAATTCCAAAGCAAAGTTCCGTTGAGAAATTTGCAAACTTATTTCATGGCAGTTTACTCTTGGTTTTCAACCTTTCAAAATAAACATTTCAGGCTGGAATATTTAGGGATATTCAATTGCCAAGTTAAGCATGGCATAATAATATTATTTTGAAACTTATTTTGAAAACTTGCTAATTTGAAGCGATAGAATTGGAGAAGTAGGCCTATTTAGTAAAAATATTGGAATTTAGTATATGAACATGCAAAGGGCATTTATTTTAATCAACTGATTGACAAATGTTGAGTCATTAGAATATGAAAATATTTTTTTTAAAATATAAACAAATTCACAATGGCACTGAACTTTTTTATTCTCTCAGACAAATTGGCAAATTTTGCAGCTATAGACCAACATTGTATGTGTTTTGTATAATTAAAGGCAAAAATAACTGGGTACAAATATTACCGCTTACATAGAGCCAAAAGTATAAAAATGAAGCAAATTCAAAACATTAGGCCTACACAGATAAAATGACTACGAGTGAAGCATGTTAAAACGTGTAACGGATAAAAGTCATAAAATTAAGTCTTATAAAATTTGACGAAGTCATCAAAATGCACAAGAATTCAGGTTTAATAATTTCTATAAAAGGAAAGTTCCCTTAAAACTAACATTTTATACCAAATATAACAACCTTGTGTTTTTTGTTAAAACGTATAAATTGCAAAACTTTTTCATTTGACGGAGTCGTTTGACCAAACTCAAGTATTTTGCAAAAATTGTATTGCCGTTGTAATTTTTCTAAAAATCACCAAACAAGATTCTGCACATGTAACTGCTAATTTTTATGAAATTTGGTGCAATATTATTTATCAGACCCTGCATGTAAATGTTTTAAGAAATCTTCATAATTTGTTGATTAAAATGAAAAATAAATAAATGCAGATTCTTCTCTGAATGCCAATACACTGTAGGCCTACTTCCATTTTTTTTATCTTAGATTTGGGGGAGGGGGGGGATGGGGGTTTACTCTTTGAGTTTTTTATGCTGTATCGGGAGTAGCTCTCCATTTATAGGGCCTGAATGTGCACAAAATGCATTAAGGAACCGATTTAAAATTTATTATTTTATTGGTTTCTGCATGACCATTGGATTTCAAATGGGGATATTTTTTATGTTTATAATATACTGAACTCACTGTAGCCCACAATCAACATGCTAATGAATTTTAAGTTTTTTTATTTATTTTAATGGTTGCATTGACCACTCTTGTTTGCTCATGCATTTCAATGTTCTCAAGAGTTATTCTGATGAGATTCATTATGAGAAATCCTATAAGAGCAACTTCGTTCCTTGCAGAACTTTTACATGAAGGAAGAAGTTTTGCATAATTATACCAATGTATGATGGTTCTGGAACAAAATTAAAACTTCATTTTCTGTTGCTCTTTAATCAAAGAGGGAGTTTATTTTTGGAGACCAAATTTTAGATTGCGCAACTGACCAGTTGCATATCAGCAGCAGTGCTTTTGGGAAGAATGTTATGTATTTTCTATAGAAATTGAGCAAAGTTGTTGAACCCTCTGATATTAATGCGCGGTCAAAGATCCTCCGATTGGATATTAAATTTAATTTGTGCACTCTTCCTATATATTACATTATTATGAAAGTTTGTAGTCTATATACAGTATTTTCTCTCTTCTCCGCTGTAAGCCATGTTACTTTCAATTATTCATGATTTTCGAGTACATTTTCAAATCCGGGTTGATTGTTTCAAAAGAAGTATAAATAAAATGCTTATATTGGAAGGTGGTCCAACTCCTAACCGCATGCTCATAAATAAATGTGAATTCTTATTTGAGCCTACTAATCCCAAGAGAAATTTGCATAAGTGATGTAACGATAAACTGTTTAAAACAAGGTGAAAAAAATAGTATCTGTTTTCCTTATTATTTATGAATTTCGTATGGGCCCCCCTGATGAATCAGAGATTCTTCTTGGGTGGTTTTTAGAAAAATTCATGATTATTGGCATAGTTTCTTGATATTTGTTAAGAGAGTGAATAAAGGGCTGCATTTATAGGGGGGCACGTACCCAGGGCATCCCGATCAATGGGGGAGGGGGGGGTACATACATATATTGCTTGTTAGTTTTTAGTTGATATTGTTGTTATAAAAGTATCCAACAACAAATCTCCTGTTTGTTAGAATTTAATTTTATATTTAAGTACGGTATGACGTAATAATTTATAAAGTCTATTTAGAAAAAGGCCAGAATAAGTAAATGAGATTTTATTACCATATAAGCCTATGCTTATTAAATACCTTTAAAAATTCCAATTTAGTGATATTTTGTATGAGTAATTTTTTTTATTACATAAATAATCATAATAATAAACAATAATGACAGAGTAGTTAGCACATTATAAGCTCTGTAAAACTTAGCAGACCTGTGTTGTAGATTGGCAATTAATTTTGGGAACAAATTGACTGTTATTTGCGTATGTAACCATTGCTGATAAATGCCAACACCTATACAATCATGTATTTTAATCAAAATTTAGGTTTCCCTTGGAAAATTTATTCCATAATTGTAGGCCTGTCCTATAAAATGGATTTTTGAATTTTAAAATATTATTGTCTTTGTATTGAAATTTAAGAAGATCTATGGCATGATTAGACCATACAGTCTCTTCACAATTGGTTTTTATTAATTTTTTTATCCTTATTTAATTATATAGATTGAATCAGGGCCGTAAATACCGGGGGTGCAGGGGGTGCAAGTGCACCCCCAGACAGCTCTACATGGGGCGCCAAAATTTGAATTTAAAAGGTTCAAAATTTAAAAAAATCAGTTTTAATTGTTTGTTGTACGTCTTCTTGAAGGTGTGATATATTGATGGAAAGCTCATGGATAGGAGAGTCCAAAGGTATTCATGACATTATAAAATGAACAGATGGAAAGGATGTTGGGGGATTAAAAAAGTTCGAAAGTGAAAAATCCCATAGCTATAACATAGGAATGGTTATGTTGTTTTCAACATACATGTGCTCCTGTGTTTTTCTGTGCAACCATCTTACAGGGATAATTTATTGGAATAAAATAGGGCAGGGATTCCCAAACTTTTTTTGTCATGGAAACATTTTGAGGACAATTTTTTAGGTAATTTATCCTTAAAGAGGCTAAAGGTACAAAAACACTATCAGTTATTAATTTTTATGTGAGAATGCTATTTAAATGTACATATATGA
>JAQIXP010004140.1:0-11941 GCA_034700285.1 Proteroiulus fuscus
CTGCGCAGAACTACTTTTTAACGGTAAAAATCCGCTTTCAAAGGTAGGTGAATGGGGTTTACAGATATTGTGGCCACAAGTATAGCAATGGAAGTGTTAGAAATTAATTTGTATTGCTATCATGATTCAATCATGATCGATACAAGATGTATCTTAAATTTGGATCTGTTGACGTGCCTGCGATTTGAGCTAAATTTAGCGCCACATTTATTGTCCTTCAGAAATTTTATCAAAAAGTTAAGTTCCAAAATGACAATTAAAATAAATCAATGCTCAAAGCAAATCATAAATTTTATTTCGTTTGTTAGACCCATATTCAAAATAATTTTAAATGAGTTAGGTAGGCCTTTACAAGAAAATTAGCATTGTAATTGGGCACAAAAGATTCAAATCAATCTTATCTATTTATTTCTCGTTATGACCAAATTTAAAAACCTTATGTGCTAATGGGTTTTACTTATGGATTGGTCAATGGTAAGTCGTGTCTTAGGCTATGGTTGTGTTTTACTATTATTTGAATTTCCTTTGAAGTGGCTTGGCTGGAAAGCCCAACTTTAGGGGGTAGCTGCATGAAAAAGTAGCTGCTACTGAGCCACTGCATTTCCCATCCTTTTTATTTTACTGTACCATTGTTACGGTGATCCCGTACCAATATTTTTTAAAATTTAAATTGCACTCACGTTTTGTGAAGTGTTGGTTCCTGGCTGTGATGGTGGCCTGCAAAAGAAAATCAAGTTTTAGATTATAGGGGTTATTATAACCAGCAACTTCTTTAGATTCTCCTTTGGACCATCTGTCCATCTTAGCATTGAAGTTTGCTGTCTTGACCTCTGGTTTCACCTGACTGCCGGTATACATGTCTATAAGACCATCACACTCCATAATAATCTTCACGACATAACACTATGTGAACCAGTTGTCATTCAATGTCAACTTTTTGATCCTCGGTCTTCCTTTGGCCATCTTGACTCAAGACTCAAAAAATTCACTCAGGAATCTTAAACATCAGTGCCCACCTTAATTCCTAACCACATGTATAAATATTGCTCACCTAGCAGTTCTTTGGCACTCACTAATGTCCCAGTAATTCACACCACAATAACTTGCACATTATACAAAAATTTCTTACAAAAATAGTCTTTAACACCCGTTTTCCACATAGTAAAAACATCAGCATCAGCCCACCAAGCAGTTAGCAGACACTACTTTACCACCAGTCACCTTCTGTGACATACTTATTCATCAACTGTCAATTTCAAATTTCAGTGCAGTCTTAAAACTCACCAAAATCATGAAAATTGTCCACCTTAACAGTTGTAAAACTAGCAGAATCACTGCTCTGCTACTATGTTGAGACGTGATAAACAATGCTGGTTAATGTTGTCATTAAGTATATATTGAAGAAAACAATAAAATTCCACAAAATAGAGCTACGTCGATCATAATCAGTTATGCGAGTGACAAAAATCAGCTGTTCACTTGTAACAACGCATGTGCACACTTCAAATAAAATCATGCCGATCTGTCACTAGATGGCACTATGTGCTTGCGAAAAACACTTGCTAATGCGCTGGGGAGAAATGAAGCAAGTAGATGAGCATGGATTTGTGCATTAAATCCCAACAGATATGACGGCCTGGTTGATGAACTCTGCAATAAACATTCAATTAGACCACTGGTAGATAATTATTTCATCGCCGTCAGTTGGTCCCACATCCTTATGTCTGGATGTTAAATTGACGTGTTTGGTCGAACTTTATAATGCATTTTATCAGAACATTTCATTAAAACAATGCCTCAACAAATGGCAACTGCAATTCCACGAAGTGGTTCACCGACTGACATTTCATGGACCTACATTCCCATCCATTTGGCAGAAGGATGGGTTCTGTCGCTTACATTATTGTTAATCTGAGGTCATAGATATACCAAACTGCATCACTGTGGTATCTCACTGTGTACCCATCTGTACTTTGCTGGTTATCATCTTGATATCGAGTCCTGTCTGCATTCCTGCAACCCACAAAACGACTTGTGGTAGTAAAGCTTGACATTCCTGTGATAGTTGACAAGGTTTTACAAGCAGTTGAACAAAAATTTTTATGCCCACCTGAATCATTCGTATCTTTTCGTATCATTCAAGGAACTGATGTATAGCTATTTCTGTATGCGTATTCCATGCCAACAGGGTTCCAGTCTATCCGTGGCATTTAATTGTCACAAATGCTGGGACAACTTCAGCCTTCACCAACTTTGCTTGAAAGCTGTAGCTCATTAACAATTGCTTTGAAGTTTTTTGCAATGTTGTCTGACATTCCACTGTTTCAACTGGCATTAATGTTGCTTGTATTAAATGATGCACAAAATTCAGTATGCTGTAAAGTGAGCAATACCTTGTATACCTTCTGGTGTGGGAAGAACCACCCAAATGACAACAAGACCATGGCAATTGTTCTAAACATAGTTATTCACTAAATGTAGATGCAGTTTCCAGTTATGTTGGCACAAGGTGTCCACGTTAAGGCTACTAAACCTCCCTAAGGTCTGCTTTTTGTTTTAAAGGTCTTAAATGACTTGGTTGTATACTATAGTTTAAAGGTCCTGTAGTCTTGAGCATGTTATTTGGATAAGCGTGAGTTTTGACTTAGTAGGTGATGTATCAGAGGTTATCAATTTATAATTCATAGCTTTGGAGCATTGCAGATGTTTGCTCAACTGCATAGTTATTGCATGATAATTTGAAGCAAGATTTTAAAATAATGGTATAAAAAACGAGAATCATATATTAATAGTTTTCAGTTGATGATATGATAGAAATGGTATGAATGAGATGAAAGTCATCAAGTATGATAGGCATAATAGGCCTTCTCGTGTTGTTTTTCACAGCATATTATGAACTTCGTAAAGTTTCGAAAAACCATGAGTATTTTGTTAAGTTATTTATAAGAGAATAAACATACTTTGGGGTTCTTACATAAGTATGTTGGTAATTTCTTACCTAGTAATCCAATTAACAGCTACTCTTGCAGGACCTTTGTACGGCAGTCTCTGTATTGTCGCCAATCCCAGAACAGTTGCCAAATCTTCGACCAACACAAGATCATTGATATTATATTAAAGATCCTTTTAATGCAGGGTAACATTTTAAGTGGAGGAATCGTGATTATTATTCTCATATTCTTGTGTAGAAATTATGGACATTTGGTGAATGAAATATGCTGATCCATTTGAGGAAGGAAATAAAAGAGATGAGTTGCTTTTACTAGAATCGAAGTCTTTTTATTTGTGAATATTGAAGTTTTTTGGGGAGATTTAAAATTCATGTCTTCCCAGTTTTCATACAAGTATTCGAGAGAGAAAAATTACACTTTTTGAAGAAAAAAAAATCAGTGACCTAAAATTTGGTCTACTACCAATAAGAAATCCGAAGGGTGGCATTTCCTATGCCGCTTTCCGTGACTAAATTAAATTGCTAAAATAACCTAAGAATGCTAAAAATACCCCCCAAACAACATGGTGTGTACATACAAATTGGAGGGGGGTAAACCGAGGTCAAGAAAAACTTACAAAATACCTAAAAAAAGAATGTGGAGATACAAATCGGGAGGGGGCGATCAGGGGTTACAGCAAGGGTAAAGCAAACACCCCAACCCCCCCTCAAAAAATCCCCAAGTAAGGGGAAATTTTGAAACCCCACATCAAATGAACGTCTAACATGCAAACTACGGGAATGGAGAACCCAAATAAAATAATTCACGAATGAAAAAGGAGACGAACATGTAATAACGAAGGGAAACCTAGATAAACATAAACATGCAAAAAAAGGAACAACTTACGCAACAACAATGCCATGATAAAGCTGGAGAGCCATGCAATGTAGTGTACGGATGATCCTGGCTTCCTTCCGGGTCAATACCAGGCACGCTTCCACCGGCGAATCCACGTCTGAGAAGACTGGCGGACCGTAGCCGCCATCCGAAGGGGATGGGAAAGGACCCCAGAAAATAGTGGGGTGCACAGGGCTGGCCCACCAGCACGCAGTGGGGACAGGCATCGACGAGCAACGTTGCCATGGCTGGCGGGACCTTCGCAAGAAGTTGAAATACGGGAAGTAGGCATCGGTTTGGGTGGTCACGGTTCCTGGCCGGGCTGAGGATGATGTTCCGGTAGATGGGAATGGGAAGCCAGTTGTATCTGGGAACAAACCTGCCATACGGCCAGGAAAGACGAGGAAAAGCCGGGAGAACTGGGATGTAGCCAGCCAAATCGGTAATCCTAGAAGTCGCCTCGAGCCACATGGCTCAAAATAGCTGCTCCAACAAAAGCGAGTCCGCCGGGAAAGAACTGTCGACCGTGGCTGGAAGATCAGGTGAAGGGATGGGTTCGAGCCACTCCGCAGGAAATTCCGAGGCCTCGAGGCAGACGTCGAGGACCGGAGAATCCACGTCAACAGCAAATCCATTGGTTGTAGGCGAGGGCAGACGAGAGGACAAAACCGCTTCCAGTGGAGAAGAGCCGCCATTTTGGGTTTCTGCCGAGTTAAGCAAGGCAACGCTAGATGGCGCCACTGCCAAGCGAAAGGGGACTTCTGCTTGGAATTGGAGTGCAACATCCGCGGAATCGCTTTTGACTACCATGGTGTTCTGTGCAATGCATGTAACCATGATACTGTGGAGCCAATCGCAGATCTGGTGTTCAGGCACAAACCTCGGGTTGGTGATAGCCAGAGCAGCCAGGAGTGCCAAAATTTGGACAAAGATGTCCTAATCTGTTTCCAGGAAGACAACCGGATCCATACTAACGGAAAAATGGCACAGGCACATGAATATTAAAGGTAAAGCAGATATACTAGCAGAAATATCTCGCGAAAAGCACGGAAATAGGGGTATATACGAATTCCAACACAAATCGAAAGTTGTGGAATATGTCCCTTGGAACGAAAGTGTACGGGAGCCGATACCCAAAAGAAAAAGTGAGATTACCTGAACTGGCGTGGGTGAATAGAATTTAAAGGTGAATGAAAATTTATTGTTTTCGAGAATGAAGGAAGCGTCTAAACACAAGAGAATTCGAGTCGAGAATGACTCGAAAATCCACGCCAGATAAAAAGTTAAAGGGTGCAAAGGGACTTTGGCATCGAAGGGATTAGCCCTTAGATGTCGAATTGATAACAGATGTATCGATTTTAGCTGGGACAAGTGAGGGTCAAAGGGTACATAACAAATTCGACCCATTGTTTCGGTCAGGCCTAGCAGGTCACTGACCATTTCTGGTAAATAGGCCATCGAAGGCCCCACCAAAAAGCTCCGTCTGAGAGTTTAGAATTCCTAGAAATTAAAGTCAAATTCAAAAAATCAAATGTAAGGCTTAAGCAATAGGCCTTGCCTATTGAAAAATGTCAATATATCGAATTTGGTTGATCCATTGATGATTTGTATTCTCTGGGCAGACAGGAAATTATAGAACAACTGAAATCTAAATTTAAGATTTCTTTCTAGATTTTGTTTCTTTCTGGATGCAAGCTGGATCAGACAGATGTAAATAAAACCCAGGATGAGAAATTCAACAAAAGGTATGTAATTTTGAGTTGAATTTGGCAGTATCAATCCAAGCCAGTGAAATAGAGCACTAAGGGCTTGAAATGACGAAAATTTTTCTCTTATACAGGTACAGAAGCCAATCATCCAGCCAGATGTCCAAATCCAAGTGAGACAACAGCAAAACATCCAGTTATTTAAGGTAAATGGAAATTTATTTGGGAAAATTTGAGCTAGCTCCAAAATTAGTGCCAGAAAAGGGCAATTAGGGACTACTATGCCTAAAACCCTGACTGATGACCACCAATAAAGCAAAATTTGAAAATAAAAAGATTCATTGGTGCTCCAGTCAGGAATATGTAATGCACATGGTTTAGGGCAGGGATTTGCAGATAAACCAGAGCCAGGCATAAAAATTAGTTAAACAGTTTTAGAATCCAGAGCCAAATCAGGGGAATCGCTGGCAAAGGCCAGGAATTCATTTAGAATTTCCGGAACTGGCTGCAGTTCTCCATTATTGTAAAATGGAGGCTGCATTGGGTCTGGATAATGGGGCCATTTGTGAGGTGGAATTTTGGCTAAGAGAGCCAATTCCGTGCCACGTCCTAACTTATAGCTCGTAGTCCGACGGTAGTTAGGCTGACCCGGTCGTGCCAATTGCAGACATCCAAGATCCTCAAAGTGTTGGAGAGCCAACATATTTTGAAGCTGGGTCCAGCGCTCTGGGGTATCTGGAAATTGCGATTGGACGTATGGTAAAACTAATCTTCGAAAAAAGATAACTTTCTTCAGAATACTGAGCGACACAATCGTGGATTGCAGCTTCGAGTGATGTGATTTCGAGATGCCAAAATCGGGCCGGAGCTTGTCGCAGACCTTGCCGAAGTCGCGAATCACGCACGGAGACCGGTTGAACTGTCGCAACGTCTGGTACTGGCGGGGTTGGAGTTTTTGGGTCTTCTACAACCACGGCCGGTGCTGCTATTTCTTCGACCATCGGGACGTCCGTCAGAGTTTTTCTTGGACGTCCTCGTCGACCACGACAAACCACGGGAGTTGGCACGGCGTTGTCTACAGCTTCGGGGCAGTATACGGCGTCAGTTCAGATTTGTGGAACTGACCCAGATTCAAGGAACGCGTCGGATCCTAGAGTTGGTATATCGTGGGCCTGATGATTTTAGAAACCTCGTACACACCGTCGCGTTTTGGTGCAAATTTGGCAGTGAAGCCTTTTGCCGCCGAACTTTGCGCGTGAGTACGTAAAAGTACTGGATCGCCCTCCTGGAATGCCGTCGGAGTTGGATTCGAATTTTACTGCCGATGTAAATCCTGGGCTTTTTCTTGCACATCTTTTGCTTCCAAAAGATCCCTCGGTACAATTTCGAGGGAAAAGCGGATCTTTTGAAGAATTTTGAAGCAAAGAATTTCGAAAGAGAAGTCCAAGTTTTGAAGAAATTGTGTACCAGATAATTTGGAAGGAATCGCAAGCCAGCAAATTTCAAAGGAAAATTCAAAGTTTGACAAATTCTACAACGTTGCAATTTCGAGGGAAAAACTAATCTTTTAAAGAAATGCGAAGCCAAGAATTTAGAGGGTTAAGTCCAAGTTTTGAAGAAATTGTGTACTAGATAATTTGGAAGGAATCGCGAACCAACAAATTTCAAAGGAAAATCCAAAGTTTGACGAATTCTACGACGTTGCAATTTCGAGGGCAAAATGGATCTTTTGAAGAATTCTGAATCAAAGAATTTCGAGGGAGAAGTCCAAGTTTTGAAGAAATTGTGTACCAGATAATTTGGAAGGAATCACGAACAAGCAATTTCAAGGGAATCAGATCTTTTGAAAGAAGATTTGGAGGGAAATCTTGCATATCAAATTGATCATTTTCACGTTAAGTATCTAGTTAATTTTTGAGGGAACTATAATTCTGAAGAAATAAAGTTAATTGTAGATTTCGAGGGAATTTATTTAGAAGAAATAAAGTTAACTGTAGATTTCGTCCGGGAATTGAAGGTTCAAGAAATTAACTACATGACGTTTCGCGGGGAAAAGGAAATCAAGAGAAAAGCCAACCCTGTACAGTTTAAGGAAGTTTGCCGGCCAAGGTCTAGTGCTGTGAATATTGAATACAAACATTTTGTGGAATCACTTAATTGTGAAGTCTTCAATCCGTATTTTTAAGAATTTCCAGAAGTACGACCTACGGAAAATATCGACTCCAACAGACATCGAGGACCCGATCAGTGTGCTGTGTGACAGGTTGCAGCAGATACAGTTGAATTATCGTTTGCCACCAGTGGTTACCAGTGATTTTTCACCTGTAGACAAAATAGGAAAAAGTGAAAGGCCACAGCTCGCAGGACAGACAGAAGTTGTGCAAAACCTTCAGCGTTTTATTAATGACTTATGGAGAAGCCTCTTTTGCAGAACCGAATAAGGGCCATTGTCTCCAAATGGTTTTGATGGAACCAAGGGAAGTTGCTAAGACTGTGGACTGTGGTGAAGCAATACCACTAGCAAAGGAGAGCAGCAACCGTGTCGAAGAAAATGAGGAAACATGTTTCTTCAGACATTGTGCAAAGGACAGTGCTTCTCCTTTAGCCAAGGAAGGTATGAACATTAATGACATTTTTAATTATATGATTGGAAAAAATGGATGCTGGATTGAGAGCAGCCAACTACACCAAAGATGGATGTGTTGATTGCTCCAATGGGAAAATGCACTTGGAATATTGGCAATGGTAAACTCCAAGAGAGCCACATCCCAACTGGCTTGAAGTTGTGTGCGATCAACTTGGTCAAAATGGAAAAGGAACCTGATCCTGTTGCGGTAGTGGGTCAGAACAATCGAGTTGATGACTGGGGAGACTTACCAATCAGCCATATGGAAGACATCAAAGTGACTGGTCTGTGTCTCGTTTCATCTCGAAAACCTGAAGGGATGTTCGATACCAAGGTGGAAAAACATCCAGGAAAGAATCATGTGGAACAGCTTGGACCGAAAAATGGACAGTTTTTTTCCTGTGAGTAACTGAAATTGTTTGTCCGTGTTAGACATTCCAGTTGGCAGTGAAGGAACCAGCTTTATTCAAGAAAAGGTATATCCACTGGAAACAAAATTTGAACAACTGGAAAGGAAACTTGGATTTGTTAGCAGATCGCGCACATCCAAACAGATGCAAGTACAATAAGGAAGCAATGTTACGTGACTACGACTACGAAGTGCAGCCAATCAATTTGACCTTGCTGCTTTGTGATAAAAATGCTTGGAAAGCAGCAGGACCGGACAGTATGGAGAGCCCTTGTAAGTTGATGCTATGTGATAACCATTTCCATTTGTTTAATGACTGTTATCATCAGGATCAGGTGGAAGAGCGGATGGAGATGGAACTTTACAAAAGCCATTATGCAGCCAGAACCGTTAAAGATGCTATTCGTCTGTGTCCAGCACAATCTTTGTTCCTGATGAGTGTGTGACCAGCTAGTGTACGTTAATTGGAACCCACCGGACGTGGTTAATCTTGCTCACTACCAAAGTGATAATTGGTTGTTGGACCGGGATGTTCTCGTTGTGGAAAAGAAAAGCCTCGAGATATAGACACTGGACTGGATTTGTGTGAAATTGTGTCCTGTGGAAATGGAACTCCAAGTCATGGCGGTCAAAAGTGGAAATGGAGAGTTTAGAAAATGGGATTGTCAGTTGGAATTGAGTTCAATCCATTGGATTCCAGACCAAAAGCAGATGCCATGGGATTGTAAGGAGTGTGTCATATACACAGAACTTTCTCCATTCAGTAATGGTGCTTTTCTAGGCATTTGCGGACGTTTGCCAGGGAAAGGACCATGACATGACAATGGCAGTGTAAAGCAAACACTGCAAGAGTGTAGGCAGGTCTTTCCAGAGCTGTTACCAGATGATACCGGAGGGGGCCTCTTGGATGAGATGCTAAAAAATGATCCCGAGGACCAGGACCCGGTGAAAGAAGGAACCGTTGGTCCTAACAAAATTGGAGAGGACCATGAACAGAACCGGAGACGACCAGGATCAGATGAACAAGAATTAAACTCGAATGGGACATTTGTTATGGTGAGAGTGATCATGTGGCGGTCGCTCCGACGTGCCTGTTTTGTTATTTTGTTATTTAGCAATTTTGATTGTTTGATGTCTTTAATTATGCTGTTTATTTTTGTACAGCTTTCTGCTGGTTTGGGGGGTACCCTTGTAAAACCGAGTAGATCATTTAGTAAGCTTCGGGACGAAGCTCCGTTTGGTTTGGGGGTGTGAGGTTGTGGACCCTGACCTGGCCAAAGGGTCGCATAACAACTAAATTTGGATGCATAAATTATGCAATCCTAGGCGCTTGTTTTTCCTTTAGCACCAGTTTTAACTGGTTTTGCATACCGTGTTTTTCATTTATTGGAATTCATTTTAATTGGAAGCCAAATTCTTCCTTTTGTTTGTATTTTAAATACTGGGGCAATCATTTAGATTAGTCAATCTGATTCTGATTTTTGGGCCGGGTGCCAGGCAAAGCCCTGGTCAAACAGGGACAAGATTTAATATTGAGTTCTTTAGTAGTTTGGTTGTTTTAGCCAATATTGTGGACAAGTTAAGGAGAGTTAATTTAAAGAGAAATAATCATTTCCAGAGTGGTAAATTAAGCTTTAATTCAGCAAGTTGGCTGTGTTTTATTGAACTCATTTAGTAAAAGTTTAGGGTTGTTAAATTAATGACCCAATCGTAAGATCGGCAGAAAGCTTTGCTGAGGACGAGTCCATCTCATTTTTTGTACCGGACTACCAGATGTGATTGAATGTTTCGTGAACTGTTAGGGAAATAAACAGAACTTTGCAACAGAACGATTTGTGTGATTCTTCTGGACAATTTGGGCAACTAAACCATAACAAGAAGGGTCGCGCCGTTTCTACAGCGAAAATTTGGTCTTGAGCTGACCTACCTGCATCCTCACACAACGCTTCCAACTTCTGAATGCGATAATTTTTTCGTAGATGTTAAAACAGAACAACTAACAGAAATCTACTTTTTCTCCCTGGTATAGGACAGCTTTGATACCTTAAGTAGATGCATCCATATGCAATTAAATTGTTTGCATAGGATCGAACATAATCAGTATCTGTTGACATGGCCAACAGTCTTCAAAGTCCATCTCACATTCAATGCTAGTCCTATAAAGCTTTGCAAGTGTGTCTTAGCTGTCAGTCTGAAAAACTTTTACAGCCTTCACTTTTACTAAATATACCTCCACTCCTTTCTCAGACACAAGATAGCCAAAGTAAGCAACAATATCATAGTCAAAGAAGCACTTGAATGGCTTTAATTACAGATTTGTGCTCCAAAACAGCTGAAAAATCATTCTCAATCTCCCAACAATATGTGAAAGATCATCCTGGCTTCCCAGGCTTCCAGGCTTCCCATTTATGTGTAAGAAGGATGTCAAGTGCTCTCAGCATTGTCACCGGTGCATTTCACAAACCAAACGGCATCCTGACAAACTCAAATAAACCTCTGTGAAAGGAGAATACGGCCTTCTTGATGTCTGCTACTCGGTTGCCAATACCTGCTCGCAAGATCTAATGTTGAGAAATACTTTGCTTTAGACAAGAAATCAAATGCCTTGTCTATTCTTGGTAATGGATACTGGTCGTTTTTAATTTACTCATTCAGGCATCTGTAGTCAATCCAAAATATCATGCTTCCATCCTTTTTGGTCACAATCACAACTAAACTTGTATAGGAACTAACTCAGTCAGACTGCCATGCTTCAGAATGGCATCCAGTTCTTCGTCAATGACCTTCCTATGTGTTCCGCAGTTCCCGAAGGAACATGCACCTATTAGGTTTTTATTTTGTATTCTGCAAAACCCAACCTCAACTCAAGTTCTTTGAGGCTTAATTGTGTAAAGCCGAAAGGATTTAGGTTAAAACTTTGAGGAAAAAATAACTTTAAACAACAACAAGGATTTTGAAGACACTTTTCATCCTTTTATTTATTTGTTTACCCAACCCTACGAGAGGTATTACACAAACGTAAAACGTGGAAAAGAAAGAGAAAAAAAATGAATTTTAATACATCTCTGCACTAGCGATGGGTCTATCTAATTTGTATAAACCTTGCAACAGATATCCAGTTAATATCAACTAAACAACATTAATTAATACTAGCCAATCTATTCAGAAAATTCTCGGTAATGTCAGACAGTCAAAAAATTCTAACTAGCATACGCTAAACAATTCTGAACTCGGCAATGACATTAAACAATTCTGACTGGCATTTGCTAAACAATTTTTAATCTCGGCAATGACATTAAACAATTCTGAATCTCGGCAATGACATTAAACAATTCTGACTGGCATTTGCTAAACAATTCTGAATCTCGGCAAT
>JAQIXP010004141.1:0-11940 GCA_034700285.1 Proteroiulus fuscus
TTGGTTGAAATAAATACCTAAGTCCTAATTACGTAGCTGGTGTGAAGCCTAGCTATGTTTTAGGTACTAAAACATGCTTTCATAAGCAACTGTTCTACGTTTATTTTTACGTAGGTGTGAAGCACCCTTTACATTTACTAAAATACTTCAAAATATACCAGAATTTGATGGGTGTTTCCTAGAATTTATCAAATAACACAAAAATCTAGAAATATTTCCATAATATTCACCAAAGCAGACCTAAATTTGCCTGGATATTCTAGTTTCCTATAAAAGTTGATTTTTAAGCTTGTAAATTTCAGCATATTTTAGGAAAATTTGGAAGTTATAGAAATATGGAACATGTTATGAAATCAGTAAGAAAATTTCAAGAATTTTGTTTAGTTTCAAAAAATTTGCCACCATATATCCAAGAATTGTGTCAAATTCAAATCACGTTAGATTTTTGCGAAATAATTCCTAATTCGTACGAGAAATTGTCGGACGTCTCACGGATTCACCGGAATTCACTTTAAATTCCTCAGAATTGATGGCATTTTTTTTATTCCAGGGTGCCGAAGAGCTGCGTGAGCGCTTGGACTCAATAGTTGCCATCGGGTGTTTCGTTGGTTCGCTGCTAACATTTCTGACCCTGATCAGTTTGGCCATATGCTGGAAGTAAGTTCTGCGATAAACGTCAGTTGGCGCAAATTTTTTGTCCAATTTTTGTGAAAAAAACCTTATTTTTTGTGTAAATTTTGTTGCAGAAATGCATTCCAGGGCTTTGCCATTCTGAAGATGCAGGTGTGCATCGGACTTCTGGGCGTCCTAACGACCTTCCTTATAACTGCTCAAATCACGCTTCCTAAAGTAAGTTAACCACTGGATGGCGCTGCCCTTTGTGGTCTTTTAGATTGTTTTCGAACTTTGGATAGTTTTGCACTTCGAAATTTAGCCTGAATTACGAGATTTGCTAAGAAATCAAAGCTCTGTTTCAAGAAAATTTGTAAATTAATAATTTGATTCACATTTGCATTGCTTTTGAGTCTTGTATTTACTTAAAAGGAAAGTCTGACCTTGATTCTGTAGAAAACTAGCTTCTTAAAAGGGAGCCATTTTGCAGATATTGGTGGCGCCATCTATGGATTAAGTTTAGTACTACCATGCAATTTTGATCCCATTAAATCTGTCTCCATTTCTCACCAAAGTTAGGCAGAATTTGCCTAAATATTCTATTTCCCCTCATTAATCTTGCCCTGATTTCCCAAGTTTACCAATACCGATACCAAAATTTGTCTGAATTTTCCAGTTTTTTCATAAGTTTGACATAATTTTCCAAGATTTCTAACAACTATACCAACATTTGCCCAAATTTTTTAGTTCTTTCAAAACTTTGCCTGAATTTTCTAGTTCTCCCATAATTTTTCCTGAATTTTCCAAGATAAATACACCGAAATTTGCTTGAATTGTCCAGTTTTTCTATAAGTTTGCCATAATTTTTCAAGATTTCTAACAAATATACCAAAATTTGCTTGAATTTTCTAGTTCTTTCATAATTTTTCCTGAATTTTCGAAGATTTTTGACAAATACACCAAAATTATCATGAATTTTCTAGTTCTTCTACAATTTTGCCTGAATTTTCTAGTTCTTCCTGAATTTTTCCTAAATTTTCCAAGATTTTTGACGCATTCACCAAAATTTGCCTAAATTTTCTAGTTTTTCCATAATTTTGCCATAGTTTTCCAAGATTTCTAACAAATGCACCAAAATTTGCCTGAATTTTCTAGTTTTCCCAACAAATTCGAACAAATTTTTGAGAAAATAAGAAAATTCAGGCAAATTCTTGTGGATTTGTCAGAAATCTTGGCAAATTATGGAATAACTATAAAATTCAAACAAGTATTAGTAAACTGAAAATCAGGCCAAGATTTTTTGTGGAAACTTTACAATTCAGGCAAAGTTTCTTGTGTTTTAGTAAATGTAATGGATATCATCATAAAATTCTGACTCAAATATTGCTAATTTGGGAAGAAACATTAAAATTTCTAGGAAATTTTTGGACACAATTAGAATATTCAGGCAAAGTTTGGTTTATTAGACAGAAATTATGAAAATTATGCAAACCTTTTGAAAGAAAAATTAGAAAATTCAGGTAAATTTTGGTATTGGTAAACTTTGAAAATCATGGCAAAACTTTTGGGAAAACCTCGACAATTCAGACAAATTCTGGTCAATCTGGTCGCTGTACTTGTGGAAAATTTAAATTTTTTTTTAAAGAAAATAAAATTTAAGCAATTTATTTTCTCATTATCAGAGTGCCTACCCGTACGTCTTGACGCTGGTCGAGCTTTTCCTGCTGGAACCTTTGGCAATGCACGTTTGCCTCGAGCTTTTCCTGTACTTGGAACTGGCCAACGCTCACCAAGTCGAACATGCCATAGTCAAGATCACCCTGTTGGGTTGGGGTAAGAATCGGAATAATTCCGGTACCGGCACTTTGTGGGGGATTTACAGCATTTTTTTTTGCGGATTTCAGGGATTCCGATTCTCGTGACGGGAGCTACGTTGATCGTTCAGGTGCAAAAGGGATTCGCTTTCGATCGGTAAGTACGCACGGGTCGGATCAGAAAATTTTCTGTTAACCTTAATTTTATCTTTGAACTTTGCAGGTGGTGGATGGAAGTCGGTGACACGTTCTTTCTGGGTTTCACCATATCGGCCGTCATCCTGGTTGGGGTTAGTCGCTCGAGTTTCTGGTTTAGAGTAACAAAACTTTGGTTATAAGGTTTTATTTAATTTTTTTAGCTGTACATCTTGCTTTACCTCGTCGTCAATCTTGAGCTGCACCACGAAAAGTCGCTGGGAAGTCCCAAGAAACCTGATGCGGCCAAGAGGTACGCTACTACTACCCAGCGAGAGAGTTCCGTTGAGAACTGCGGAATTTCTCCTGTTTTTCTAATTTTAAATGCTGCAAAAAATCCAGTGTATAATGAAATTAAAATTGCAGGTTTTCTAACCGCCAAAAACTGGGAAAGCTTGCGTTTTTCCACAGTTTTCCAGGTTTTCTAAGGTTCTTGCTTCATAATACTTTGGAATTCCTGCAAGTTTTAAAGTTAAAAAACTTCAAAAATTTTCTCTAGTTTTCTGTAATTTCTGTTTCAAAATATATCCACTCAAAATTCATCATAATTTCGGCAGTTTTGACAACAGAAAAATGGCAATTTATCCACAAATTTCAGCAATTTGAACATTAGAAAAGTTGAATTTATTCTCAGATTTGCTGCAAGTTTATATTTAAAAATACATTTACTATTTTCTGCAGTTTAACATAGAACAAACTGCAAATTTTCGAAAGAATTTGGGAAAAGTTGAATTTTTTCTTAGATTTTCTGCAGTTTCTATGTTAAAATACAACGACTATTTTCTGCAGCTTACCATAGGAGAAACTGCAAATTTTCAACAGAATATGCAGAAACTGCAGAATTGGCAGAAACTGAAAATTTTCAACAGAATTTTGGCAACAATATCATTAAAATAAATTTTCCCTCTGATTTTCTGCTATTTTTTAACAGTTTTCCTGCAAATTATGTTTCAAAATGCTTCCTGTTTCTTGCACTTCTAATATCAGAAAAACTAGTTTTTTTTGCAGTTTTGTTTAAAAATTCATTCTATTTTTGGCAGTTTTGATAAAAGAAAACTGCAATTTACTCAAATTTCTGCAGTACTGGAATTTCACAGTTTCTCTGTGGCTTTTGTTTCAAATTGCTTTGATTTTATGCAGTTTTCAAATCAGTAAAACTGCAATTTATCCACAGATTTTGGCAAATTTTAAAAATTGAAATTTTTTCTCAGATTTTCTACAGTTTCTATTTAAAAATACGGTTTAACATAGAAAAAAATGTAAATTCCAAACAGAATTTTGACAGAATATGCAGGAACTGTAAATTTTTGACAGAATATGCAGAAACTGCAAATTTTAAACAGAATTTTAGCAGATATATCAATAATTATTCAAATATTCAACAGTTTCTCTGTAATTTCTGTTTCAAAATTTATCCTTTTATTTTCTGCAGTTCTAACAACAAAAATTTAGTTTTTATGTAGGTTATGTTTCAAAATCCTTCCTATATTCTGAAGTTTTGATAAAAGAAAACTGCTATTTTTACTCAATTTTTTGCATTAATCCACATGTTTTCTGCATCTTTTGTTTAAAATCGCTTTTAATTTTATGCAGTTTTCGCATCAGTAAAACTGCAATTTATCTACAGATTTTGGCAATTTTTAACATTAGAAAAATTAATTTTTTTCTCAGATTTTCTGCAGTTTCTATTTAAAAATACATTTACAATTTTCTGCAGTTTAGCATAGGAAAAACTGCAGAATTTCCCCAGAATTTTGACAGATTTATTATCAGAAATACCAATTGTTCCTCCGATTTTCTGCTATTTTGCACAGTTTTTCTGGAATTTCTGTTAAAAAATACGTACTTTTTTGCTGCAGTTTTCACATAAGAAAAACTGCAGTTTTTTTCTCAGATTTTTTGCAATATTCCACAGTGTTTTTCTGCGACTTGTTCGGATTTTCTGCAGTTTTAACATCGGATAATTCTAATTCTTTGCAGCTTTTTTAACTTTTCCAAAAAAAATTTTCGGCCTTTTCTGTACTACAGTTTTATCACCTGAAAAACTAAATTTCAGTTTCCATTTCCAAATTTATCCAATTTTGCAGTTTTAAGTTCCTATCAAATTACACTTTTTCTCCAGTAGTTTCAAACTGAATTTCGTCTGTTTGAAATATGAGAAAACAGAAACTCTGGAGTTTGATGAAAAATTTTTGTCAATGAATCTTCAACTGTGATTTCTGAACCGGTCCATAACAGATTTTGTAACCCTTGCTTTCTGTTTTTAGAATTGGGCTTTTACGTCGGTCCTTGGTTCTGCAGTTTGCGCTTGCCGCAGTGGCCATCAGTAGCATGCTCTACGGCAACGCACCAGCCTCTCCTCACCGTTACGTGTTTTCCGCCACGTGCGGCGCTACGGTAAGCCTTCTTTTTAGGCCCCAAAAACTTTTTTTCTCATTTTGTTTTTAATAAATTAATGGTTGTTTTTGTGATTTTAGGGATTTTTGGTTTTTCTGCTTTACACAGTAAAAAGCGAAAGTGTACGTAGCATTTTTTTTTTTCCTGAAATTCGTGATTCGGGAATTTTCAAATTTGTAAGAATTTCTCGAATTTTGCAGACCGGTTGCATCTGCTCCAAGGAGAAAAGTTCCGCCAGTAAATCCTCTTCGGTGAGTATTTGGTGGAAATATTGATGAAAATGTGAGAAATTTTGCGGTGAATTTTTAAAGAAAAATTCTTTAAAATAGGAATTTGATAATTTGTGCCGAGAAAAAAATTTGTGGAATTTTTGTAGAAAATTCATGGACTACCCCCAAAACCAAATTATCCAAAGATTTAAGAAAAATGAAGAATGCTTCCAGTAAATTAATTTTTGTAGAAAATTTATAAATTATTGGGGGAAAATGCAGAAAATTGGGAATCTTTGATTTAATATTGCTGAACATTTCTACGATATTGTCAAAAATGCCGAAAATCAATCATATGCAGAAAAAATTAGAATGTCCAGAAGTTCCGGAATTCATTGAATTAATTTTGTAGAAAATATCTCAAATATTGAAGAAAAGGGAAAATTTTAAATTATCAGATTTAATATTGTAGAAAATAATTCACATTTTGCAGAAAATGTTTAGAATATTGTAGAAATGTCAAAAATGCTGAGACTCTATGAATGGCAGAACAAGTAGTATTCTAAAATGCAAAGAAATTCTGAGATTCATTGAATTCATTTTGTAGAAAATACTTCAAATATTGTAGAAAAAGTCAAATTCGGAAATTCTAAGAATAAATATTATAGAAAATACTTACATTTTTGCAGAAAGTATTTAGGATCTTGTTGAAATTGTCGAAAATGCTGAGAATCGATGAATGGCAGAAAAAGTAATATTCTAGAATGCAAAGAAATTCTGAAATTCAATGAATTCATTTTGTAGAAAATACTTCAGTTATTGTAGAAAAGTCAAATTCGGAAATTGTAAGAATTGATATTGCAGGAAATACTTAAAATTTTGCAGAAAATATTTAGGATCTTGTAGAAATTGTCAAAAATGCTGAGAACCGATGAATAGCAGAAATTTTAAAATATTGTAGAAAAGTCAGAAATTCTGGGATTCAATTCATTTTATTGCAGAAAACAACGTATTCGTAGAAATACGGAAATTTTTTTAGAAAAATTGATCTCGCTTTGCAAAAAATGCTTAGAATATGGCAAAAAACTTTAGGCAACTTTAAGATCAATAAAAATTATGTTTTTTGTAGAACAGGTCGGAATTCCGAGCTTGGTAAGAATCTGTTTCCAAATTTCTGTTTCAGGGAGCTTCCACGAGGAGCATCACAACCTCATGTGAGTGAGTTGGTCACATTTCTCGTTCCCGCTTTCATAGATTTTCTGTATAACTACCAAACTTTTGCTGTTGTGTTTATGTTGCATTCTTTTCCTCCGTTATTTTTTATTTTTCTTCCAGCACGGCTCCTCACTTTTCTCTTCATTTTTCGCATGCTTCTTCTCACTAGTAGCTTTCTCTCGTGTGTCTTTTTGTCCCAATGGCCTGTTGTCTTTGATCGTTTGCTACGAGCAGATCACTGTTTCTACAGCTTTGCTGAAACTGGACGGGAGCCACACGGACACGACGCTGCTGGACCACAGCTTCGGCAGCCGAAAGGAGCCGCCGCAGTGTGGCGAATGGAAGAAGTCGCGGCGGCTGAAGTCCTATGGCCAGCACTGCATCCTGCGGGACGAGGCGCAGGAGATGGAGGACCTGCACAACATGGTCAACCACCGGCACTGCCCTTGCCCCCTCCGGAACTCCTCAGTTTCAAGTGAGAAGGGCGGCACCGGCACCGGCACCGCCGAGACGTGCCTGCCGCCCGACGACCACCGCCGCAAGCTCTCCTGCGACATGGGCCTGGTGGACTACGAGGGCAGCCCTAAGAAGTACCCCAGCACCAAGGATGTGACCGCCGAGGAGGCGCCGCTCCGGCCGGAGCGCGGAGTCTGCTACATCCGCAGCTCCCCCGACCCCTCCTCGGCCCGCGACTCCCCGTCCTCGTCGAGCATGTCCGCCGACGGACCCAGGGCCCTTCCTCACGGCAGACTTCCCTTCCGCTCCCACACCGACCTGAGCGTGCCCGAGCGCGCGTCGATGTCCAGCGCCGGCGCCGAGTCGGAGCCCGTCTACGTGCCTTCCGGCGACCGCTTCGGCCGCGCCAGGGTGCATCCGGCCGTCGGCCTGTTCGTGCCTCTGGACAAACGTGATACGGTAGTATAGCGACATGTTCTTTTTTTTTTTCTTTTCGAACGCCTTATCCTGACTTAGCTAGCCTCGGAGCCACATCCGGGAAAGGAAACCGGTGCCGCCGCTAACCATGGTCGCCAGATGGCGTGTCACGCCCCTTCTGGAACGAATTTTGACGATGTCGTTATGCGAGAAATCCGAAAACACAAATGGATTTCTTGTCGTTGCAAAGCGACCAAACTTGACGCGCGCAAGATTTTTGCATTGCTCAAAATTTCGCAGAATTTGCGTTTAAACTTTTAATAACTTTTTTTTTGTTTGCATTTTCGGCTAAAGTTGCAGAAAATGATTTTTCTTTTTCTTTGAAATTTGCCAGATTGTGAGTTTAATACAAATACTTTACGGCATCGCATCGGCCTAAGAGGAAACTTAACAAAATACTTCAAATTCTCAGAATAATTCCAAATCCGAACAGAATCCCGAGTCAAAAATCGGGACTAGCAATGCGGAAACCAATATGGCCACCTGCGATCGGTTTGGTCAGCGTCATCTAGCGATGGTGTGGCCAAACTGGTTGAAACGCGCATTGCCTCTATGTTCATGTCTGCCTTTTTTAACTCATCATCTAGTGCCTTTGTAACTCCAGCAACGGTGGGTTGTTGTGATTCAAACCCTAATCGAGTGATTCGTCTCTTTTCTTCTCTAGTTATCGTGAAAAGCTCAAACATCATAGCCCCAGCCCCGGCCTAACCAACTGTAAACATTGAATTTGAAATCCTAACCAACTGTAATGGCGGGTTTTGAAATCCTTACCAACAGTAAATGCGGGTTTGGAAATCCTAATTAATAGTAAATGGGGATTTTGAAATCCTAACTAGCAGTAAATGAGGATTTTGAAATCCTAACCAACAGTTAATACTGCCATACCAAATATTCTTTTGATATACGTACACTTTTAGTATTATTTCCCATTGCTATGTATGCTCTTATCGGATATCGCAGTCGCAGCGAAAGTATCGGAATTAATTCCCGATAAATTCTGATACTTTTGAGGGCCAACGTGCCAAAGGTCCGAAATAATTTACTGGTACTTTCCAGCGTTCCAAAACAATTCCAAATGGGGAAGCCTAGCATGGTGGCTCTGGTATATATTCAGCAATGGAAACTTTTTACAGCCACCATGTTGGATTTCTCCGTTTATTTATCCTCGGATGTTCCGAGTATAATTTAAGCGAATTTCAGCATAATTATTCCAAGCATATCGTCCATTTTTTTTGTGCAATTTCTGCCATATTTGTTCCTAAGTACTGGTATTATTCACTTATTCGTTAATCGCACTTAACCATTTTTAACCATTATTCATTAATTCCAAATACAGCTATTTGTGAAAAAAACCAAAGCTATTTTGTAATTGGTGGGTAGATCCAGAAATTTTGATTTTTTGTTAATTTTGCAAAAAGTAATACAAATTTTTGACAAATGTTTAAGGTGTTTTAGGCTAAATTGAAAATTTTAGAAATTTTCTGAAAAAAATGCAATGATAAATATTTTCCAAATATGACATATTTTAGAAAATATATCAAATTTTCATTAGAACAAATTTCTTTTTGATTTTTTTTTACAATTTCTAAAATAAATGCATTGGAAAAGAACTGAATATTAAATATTTGGGAATTATAGAAGACTTTCATTAAAATAAATTTTCTTTGAAAATATACACAAATTATTTTAAAAAAATGCATAATTGGGAAAATAGAATATTAATTATTTGAAAAAATTTTTTTACTTTTATTAACACCAATGTCATTTGAAAATTGTTACAAATTCTGAAAAAAATGCTTAATTAGGAAAATGAATATTAAATATTTGGTAAATTTATAAGAATTTCTTTATAATAAATATCATTTAAAAATTGTTACAAATATTTTTTTTTTTTGGAAATTTTTGAGATATATGAAGACTGCCCAATATAAGAATTTATTTATTTATTTATGTATTTCTGAAATTTTATTTCCTAAAATTGATTAAATTGGGCTAAAGTGGGCCAAAAAAAATTTCAAAATTTTGGATCTGCCCCATTTTGGTTAATTTGTCCCAAATTTGTGATGGATTGTAGTGACAAAAAAATTCTATCGAAATGTTAAGGAGAGGAAATAAGTTCCACTGTTACAAGATGTGCAAGTATAGGTCAAGCATATGGACCTATGTTAGCCTTGCCAGGAGTTGCCATAGGAGATCATTTGTAAATAACTTCATTTCTCCCATGTATAACAATCATTGAACGAAAAAGCCAATAACAGTTCTAGAAATAATGAAATAACTATTAATAACAATATTGCATATTTTTCTACTTTAAACAAAGAATTGTATTGTCATTGCCATTAAGTGAAACTGTTTTCTCGTGTCTTTGAGCACATTAAAAACACTTTTTAACAAATTGAAACTATAGTTCTTGAAAGTGCTTTAAAATCGCCTAGTCCCTTGAAATGCAAACTTTTGCAGTAAGAATGCAATATTTTGCAGTCAAAACGCAATATAGAGCAGTAAAAAAGCCAATATTTGAAGTAAAGTGCAATACTTTTCAGTAAAAATGATATATTTTGAATTAAAGTTGATATATTTTGCAGTAAAACAAAAGTGAAGGTGAAAGTGAAGCCAAAATTAAATAGTCCAAAGATGAAGCTTTCTCCTATTGCTAATAGATGGCGCTGAAAATATTTCTGAAATTTTACTGGTAAGTTTAATTCCAATATGACTTTATTTCTACATTTTGTATAATGTTTAGCACTTGCTTGAAAAGCACTTGTCATGAAGTGTGACTTCCCCTTTATTGAATAGGGATATAAAATGCTCATCTGCAGAAAAATTGGAAATTCGACAATTTACTGCGGGGATACTTGGTCCTTAGTTAAATTATCAAAACCTATTCCATTTTAGATAAATATGAGTATAACTTCTTTATGAAAATAGCTTTCTTATAATAATGACAGTATTTTCGCTCATTTTCAGGCTTATTTAACAAAATTCGAATTTTTTATTAGTTTATGTCTGTCTCACTAGGTGGCGCAGTGATGTTGTTGGAGAAAATGGCGCCTGGTTGATCAGCCGTTGCTGAACTTTCGCTTGTAAATTTGGCATTTATCAGCATAAATTCGGCAATTGTGCAGCTATATTTACAAGTGAAACGAACTGCAGAGGACCAATTGATTGACCAGCAGTTATTCAGGTTTGTTTCTACTTTTTAATAACCTTATTTTATCCGATTTTTTAAACTCTGGTTCGGTGTGCATTTGCACGATTTCGCATAAAACTAGCGTAAAATAAACCACATTCAAGCGAAATTTAACAGCAATTAGTATGCGTAAGGAACCCTTACTCAAGCTAAATGCCCTCTGACCTAATTTGAACTACATTTTAGTTAGCAAAATTGATATTTTAAGTCGCTATGAACTCTTGGGTACATATTTTTCAAATCGGCCCCGCCATCTTGGAAATTGACACCGGTGTAACGAAAAATGTGTTCTACTAATAAGTACTAATAGTACGTTCGTAATCCATTTTAGATTAGCTATAAATACAATTTTATGTAATTGCGTGTAAATGTGAACAATGTAAACCGGGTGCTAGTTAAGAAAAAAGAATTTAAATTTGTATTTTCCAGTATATTATAAATATTAATACCTAGATGCAATGTTAGAACTTTTTGCAATTAGCGGTGGAACAAATTACTCGTGGCACCGGCATATGATAATTGCTGGGATGCATTTTTTACAGGCTTATTGCTATTTTTTGAACAAGGTAAAGAATTCTCGCCAAATATTATTATTTAAAAGGCTGTTTCATGTAAAAGGTAAACCTCAAGCACTTTTAGAACATTAGCAAAGGTCTTTTAGTGGTAGAGAGCATGAGATATGACCTGTTCAATCAAATATTTTGCATAGAAAACAATCATTATTCATTAATGCTGTTAAGATGGCGTTTCACTATAGGCTTGGGGGGGGGGGGGGGGGGGCTAAGCCCCTCCAATTGAAATATTTATTAGGTTTTAGTTTATACATTAGTATTTCATAAAATTTTCATAAGCAGCCCATGACCCCCTCCCAATTAAAATTTGCACCAAACAGCACCGATTTTGGCGTTGTTACCGGGGTCATACGTTGTAGTCATGCAATTTACAAGTAGTTCTTACGCAGAAATGCAAAAAGCGCTGCTCTCCCTATTTTTACTGTACGAAGCATTTCTGGGGCCACATTTTAATCTAAGACAGTGGCGGATCCAAGGGGGGGGGGGGGGAAGGGGGGCTGGGAGGCCATGGCCCCCCTAAAGGGTCAAAATTGGCGACCATTGCGCCCCTCTATCCGAAACTATTTTAAAATTGTTAAATTAACTTTGTCTATGCTTTAACCGAGTGGTAAGTCGAAATTTTGATGATTTTTCAGTAAAATTTTGAGTATTTTTAAGAAAAAAAAATCGCCTGCGGCGCCATTTTTTGTCAATTTTTCATAAAAAATTGCACATTTTGGCCTGCCACCGTCATTTTGGAACAATTTTTGGTTGGGATTCCGCCCCCCTCCCCCCCAATGAATTTCTTCATGCGGCCCTGCAGG
>JAQIXP010004142.1:0-11938 GCA_034700285.1 Proteroiulus fuscus
TTGTTATCTGACAGCATTGGAAACTTCTGATGGCTTCTACAAAAATGTTCCAAAAATTGGGCAATAATCTAAAATTTAGCTGGACTCTTTGATGTTCTTGAAAATGTATAGACTTTAGGATTGTTATCTGACAGCATTGCAAACTTCTGATGGCTTCTACGAAAATGTTCCAAAAATAAGACAATAACCTAAAAAAATTTAAACTATGAGGCGTTTACTGTTACTTTTCGTTTTTTGAGATGTATGACACGCTGTTGATAGACTTAAAAAAATATATTTTTGTTTCGAATTATCATGTTTACAGTACTGTTGTTTTCTCCTATGCTGACTTGTATGGCACGCCGTAAAAGTCAAGAATATTTTTTTTAGATTATTGTTCTTATGATTTTTCTAATGCTCGAAATGTATGGCACGTGGTTCATGGATATTGCGAACATATTTTGCTGTAAATTATCAGATGGTTACGTTTGTTTTCCCCAATTCTGTATTGTATGGCACGCCGTCGATGGGCATCACGAGAATATTTTAATTTTTTTATTTTGAATGTTTTTTGCAGATTTTGTTCTCATGATATTTCCCTTAATGTATGGCACGCCGTTGATGGAGTCAATATATATATATATATATGCGTTGAATTATCAGATGATTAAAGTTATTAGACCTATACCCGAAATGTATGGCACGCCGTTGATAGACATCACAAACATTTTTGTTTTGAACTATCAGATGTTTACTGTTGTCTCCTATGCTGGCTTGTATGGTACGCCATACAAGGCAAGAATATTTTTATAGACAATTTTTCCCTGATTTTGTTTCTATGCTCGAAATGTATGGCACGCCGTGGATAGGCATCACGAGAATATATCAATTTATTTCAACTATTCTATTATTTGAAATTGTTCTTAAAAAGAATGTTCCAATGCCCTAAATGTATGGCACGCCGTTGCTTTCAATTGACAGATGATTGCCGTTATTTTCCCTATGCCCTAAATGTATGGCACGCCACAAACATTTCAATGTTGTTTTGAATGCCAGTATTAGCAATTTTGTTATTAATTTTCATATGCTAGCGTGTATGGCACGCCGTCATGCCTCTACACAATCTTAAGATTCTGCAGTGCTTTCGAACTTCCGCATGTCTCGGGGGCTGTGGGGGTGGGGGTTGGGAGGCAACCACACTGTTATGATATATGGAATTGGGAATTACAGCTGATATGGGAGCACTCCCGTTGCTGTATTTCGGTGTGTCTCTGTTTCTTGACTTGTATCGATTTTTTCCACGGAATGAATGCCTTTTTCGTCTTTAGCTTGCACGTACTACCGCACAGTCTGGTGGAAACTGCCGTGCTTTTTGCATCGGAGCGGCTTGCTAAATAATTTTCACTTGAGTTTTGTTTTCTGCTGTCCCGAGGTGGATTTATTGCTGGGGATAATTCTCGGTCCTGTACGAAACACCCTGAAAAGTGACCTGTGGGGGGGTCAAGAGTGACCAGTATGTCCAGTGTGGAAAAATTGCTTCAGGGGAACGTGATTTGGGTAAGGTGCTATTGACTTTGTTAATGTTTTAATATGGTGCGGGACGGCGTATCATACCATGTTTTTATGCAGCTTTGTGTGAGGTTAAGGGCTTTTTTTTTTGGATAAAGTTTGATTCGATATAGTTTTTTTTAGGTTTTGCAAATTTATTTGTTATAAATCAAAATAAATGGAATTTTCACTGTTAGGCGACTTTAATATTGTGCGGGATGGCGTGCCATACTGTGCTTAGTTGCAGTTTATGTGTGTTTAGGATACCACTATTTGATATTTTTTTGCAACTTATTTTGTTAATTTTAAGGGGATTTTTAAAGAAGTTTTTAGGAAATAGTTTTAATCCAAAATTTCGTGTAGTAGCCGACGGCGTGCCATACAGTGCTTATTGGCAGATTTTGTTGGTTTAGGAAACCAATATTTAAAAGTTTTTGCAAATTCTTTTGTTGATTTTAATGGGTATTATTTTTTGAAATTTTTAGAAATAGTTTTATTTAAAATTTTGTCTTAATTGTTGGCAATATTGGGCGGGATGGCGTGCCATACTGTGGTTAGTTGCAGTTTATTTGTGTTTAGGATACCACTATTTGATATTTTTTTGCAACTTTTTTTGTTAATTTTAAGGGGAATTTTTTAAGGAAGTTTTTAGGAAATAATTTTATACTGAATTTTAGATGTGTAAAATTTTCAAACTTTTGAAAAAGCGAAATTTTAGAATTTTTTTGGTAAATATTTTGAAAATTTTTAACCAAAAACACTTTTTAGTAGGCCTATATTTATCTCTTATCAAAAAAGCTAGAATTTCTGATACATTTTATAATTAGTTTGAATTATTTTATTGTTAGTTTTCAGGTATTTTTCAGAATGCTTGTTTGCACCATAGAGGGCGCTCTGATAATGAGCCTAAAACTCTTAAGTTATATTTTTCCAATATCTCAAGATTCTCATTTTGCTTTTCTATGTTTAATGAATGCATTTTTCATTTGCGGAAATCATACAGAAAACATAGCTCGATTTATTTAATATGCAAATATGAACGGGAAAAATTCCATCTGTTTTCTGTGTTATAATAAATATAGGTTCCTGCCCCCGCCCCCCTTGCGCCCCCGCCCTTCCAGCCCCCCATAACTCCTTTAATGTATTTCTTGAATATACAAGCACTCAAGGAAATTACTCCCAATTGGATTTTTGCGCAATATTCTTGTTTTTCCACATTGGCTGGTTGGTTGGTTGTTTCTGGATAACAATTGGAGAACATTTATTATGATTTGCTAATTAAAATGCATTACTAATAAGTCTAAAATTAGTCAATTTTGAAAAATGCATTTTTGCAGAATTATTTAAATTGAACATGGGAAAATGGAAATTTGGGTAAATATTTTGAATATGAGGAAAAAATGCATTGGGAATTAAATTGAGTTTATAGAAAAAATGAGCAGTTTTTGAAAAAATAAAGGCATTTAGAATACATTTTTAGATAACTGCATGTTCTAAAAAAATGCACTGGGAATACATTAGATTTTTTTTAGAAAAGAAAATAGATTTGGAAAAAATAATGCATTTAGAATACATGTAGATTTTTTAGCTATAGTCCAGATTTGGTAAAAAATGCATTGAGAATACATTACTGTTTTTTACAAAAAAAGAGGAATTTGGAAAAAGTGCATTTAGAATACATTAACAGATTATTTTTAAAATAAGTTGATTTTCTACAAAAAAGTGCCTGGAGATTATACTATATTTGTTTTTAGGTAAATAAAAAAGCAGATTAAAAAAAAAATCTATTTAGAAAATATAATATTTTTTAGATAAAATATATATTCTGTGTGAAAAAAGTCACTTTTTTTTAGATGGAATGCATTTTCTAAAAAAAAAAGTGCATTTAGAATACGGTACATTAGATTATTTTAGTTAAAAAGGATTTAAAAAAACAAGCATTTAGAATTCGTTAATACTTTTGTTTTAGATGGAATGCATTTTCTAAATTAAAAATGCAGTTAGAATACATTAGATTATTTTGGTTAAAAATGGATTTTGAAACACAGGCAATGCTATACATTAGCTTTTTTTTTTAGATAAAAACGGATTGAGGAAAAATGCATTTAGAATACATTAGATTATTTTAGTTAAATAATGATTTGGAAAAAAAACCCATTTAGAATACATTAATAGCTTTTTTTTTTGTAAAAAGGCATTTTTTCTAAAAAAAAAAAAAAAACATTTAGAACACATTAATAGCTTTTTTTATTGTAAAAAGGCAGTTTCTAAAAAAAAAATGCATTGACAATATTAGTTTTATTAGTAAAAAAAGGAATTGGAATAAAGAAATGCATTTAGAATACATTTGATTATTTTAGTTAAAAAATGATTTAGAAGAAAAACACATTTAGAATACATTAATTAATAGCTTTTTTATTTTAAAAAGGCATTTTCTAAAAAAAAAAGCATTGACAATATTAGTTTTATTATTAAAAAAAGGAATTGGAATAAAGAAATGCATTTAGAATACATTAGATTATTTTAGTTAAAAAATGATTTGGGAAAAATACATTTAGAATACATTAATTAATAGCTTTTTTATTGTAAAAAGGCATTTTCTAAAAAAAAAGCATTGACAATATTAGTTTTATTAGTAAAAAAAGGAATTGGAATAAAGAAATGCATTTAGAATACATTAGATTATTTTAGTTAAAAAATGATTTGGAAAAAACACATTTAGAATACATTAATAGCTTTTTTTTGTAAAAAGGAATTTTCTAAAAAAAAGGCATTGACAATATTAGTTTTATTAGTAAAAAAAGGAATTGGAATAAAGAAATGCATTTAGAATACATTGATAGATTTAAAAAAAAACCTTTTCTAAAAAAAATGCATTGACAATACATTAGATTTATTAGTAAAAAAAAGATTTGAGAAAAAAAAACCATTGATGTTTAGACAAAAAAAATTGTAATTTAGCAAAAAAATTACTTAATAACAATTTTTTGAAAATAGCAAACTTGAATGAAATGCAGTGTAAATTTTATAAATTTAAAAAAAAAATAAGTAAATATGCTTAACTTAGGTTTTTTTTATCAAGACTATTCTGGTGTGTGTTGCATTCTTTCCATTGTTTGTTCCCAAATGAGCTTTCAAATAATCAACTTAATTTTGTTTACCCTGCTTGAAAGCGGAAGTATTAATTGGAACACATCATAAATAAGAGCATTAACTTCCGCATTGGATTTGTGCATAAAATGTGCATAAAACTGCATTGACTTTGTGCATTTAGCATTTATCATGATTAGCATTTCTTAAACCAATCTTCATTTGTTTGTCTCGATGAATTCAGTACGTTAGCGCTATGTTGAGTTTAGGAACATGATTGATGCACTGATTTTCTGCAAATATTTGAACAGTTGCAACTCAATTTAAACACAATGAAATAATTAGGCAAATTTTTTCTTTTGCAAACCAATGCATTTTTGTCACTTTGAAACTGCGCACGTTGCTTTCTGGAATGTGTTACATTGCTACCGAAAATTTACTAAAAAAAATGGGATTTTTTTCAGAAAATAATGTTCCTAAATTGGTGTCTTAAAAATTCGCGAAATAATTGGTTTGTTTTGGTTTTTTTGGTATTTTTTTTTATCATTGCTCATTAGTGTTTTTTTATCAAGTTCGGGTATCTGGTAACACTGGATGAAATAGGATATCACTGATCAGTGTAAGATATTTAGGAATTTTTCACTTCCGGGTAGCCATTTTGTTTTCTTATTTTGTAAAAAAAAAAATAGTGCTGTTGTGGATGAAATAACTGTAACCCCAACCATAAACTACTGGTCAATGGATTCTAATATGCACTGGATAACAATATGGTTAGGGTTTTACTTTTAATTTTATGCACTTCCGGTAGCCATTTTTTTTTTGGCTTATTTTGTAAAAAAATAGTGCTGTTGTAGATGAAAGAACCCTAACAATAGGATACTGGTCTATGGATTATAATATACACTGGGTAACAATATGGTTAGGATTTAATTTGAATTGTAAGCACTTCCGGTGGCCATTTTGTTTTGTCTAATTTTATTTAAAACAATAGTGCTGTTGTGGATGCTGTACTGTGACACAAACCCAAAGCTATTTGTCTATTGATTAAAAGAATCAACGGGCATCCATATGTGTGTGAACTTTTACTTCCTTCAAGTAGACTACTTCCGGTAGCCATTTTGTTTTTTATTTTATTTGATAAAATAACAAATAGTGCTGCTGTTGATAAAAGCACTGTAGAACAAATCAGACAATATTTGCCTGTGTATTATAATATGTAATGGGCATCTGTAAAGTTATGTGATGTCTCTTCCTTCTAGTACTTCCGGTAGCCATTTTGTTTTTCGTTATTATTGTTGTCATTGAATCTAGGTAACACAATCCAGAAAATATCTCTTTAGCTCTAATGATATTTTGATAAAATACATTGCATGGATCATACATGTATGTTAGTTTCAATCCATGACGCTATATTTTTTTGGCAGCCATTTTGTTTTTTTATGGAGTGCCCTTAAGCAAAGAGTTTTTGTGCAATTGCAAAGGGTCCTTTTGGGTATAATACACTTTGTAATAATTTATTTCACTAAATTGAAGCCTTTAGGGTGCTTTTATTTCTGTTCATTTATTATTTAAAACTCGAATTAGGGTTAAGCTAATACACTTTAGTTTTTAAAATAAAAGGCTTTTTTTTACTGCCCCCCCCCCATACCCTTCTCCCTCCTCCCCTCTTTCCTTCCCCCATCCCTCCCCCTATAATTTGGGTCTTGAAACGGTTATTACATTTTTTCTGAGAAAATGTTGTAGTTAAACTATGGGTTTTTAGGCCTAATTTTGCACCTGCGGGGGCAATTCATAAATTTGTGGGTTGTTCCAGGAATTCCTGAATTTTTTAGTTTTATTTACCCTAAAAAGGCGCTTGAATTGCAATGTTTCTTACAATGTTAGCTTAACAAGTATCTCTATGGTACCACGTGTGGGGTATTTCATAAATTTTTCACCTTGACAAATTTGGTAGCCAAAGTCAGATGTGTGGGGGCACCTCATAAATTACTTTGAAATCTAGTTAGCCAACCAGATCCTTTGTAAGGGGCAGCTCATAAATGAATTTACAGATTCCACTTACAGGGGCTTCTCATAAATACTTTGAAATTTACTTAGCCCAAGCAGGTCCCATATACAGGGGCACCCCATAAATGATTTTATTGATTTCTTACCCTAGCATATTTAAGGGGACACCTCATAAATTACTTTTAAATCTAGTTAGCCCAAGCAGGTCTCATTAACAAGGGCACCCCATAAATGATTTTATTGATATCTTGCCCTATTATATTTAAATAAGGGGGAATCTCATAAATTACTTTTAAATTAGGTTAGCCCAAGCAGGTCTCATATACAGGGGCACCCCATAAGTGATTTTATTATTCCTTACCCTAGCATATTTAAGGGGGAATCTCATAAATTACTTTTAAATTAGGTTAGCCCAAGCATGTCTCATTAACAAGGGCACCTCATAAATGATTTTGTTGATATCTTGCCCTATCATATCTAAATAAGGGGGAATCTCATAAATTACTTTGAAATCTAGTTAGCCCAAGCAAGTCCCCTAGCCCTAGCGAATCTAAATATGGGGCACTTCATAAATGTTTTGAAATGTACTTAGCTCAAGCAGGTCGCATATACAGGGGAACCTCATAAATGATTTTATTGATTCCTTGTCCTAGCATATTTAAGGGGGCACCTCATAAATGCTTAGAAATCTAGTTAGCCCAAGCAGATCCCATATCTAGGGGCACCCCATAAATGGTTTTATTGATTACTTAGCCCAGGCACATTCCAATTGCAGGGGCACCTCATAAATGCTTTGAAATTTACTTAGCCCAAGCAGGTCCTAGTTACAGGGGCATCTCATAAATGATTTTATTGATTCAATGCCATAGCTAATTTAATGGGGCACCTCATAAATGCAATGAAATTTACTTACATGTTAGTCCTAGCAAGTCTCATATACAGGGGAACCTCATAAATGATTTTATTGATTCAATGCCATAGCAGATCTAAGGGGGCACTTCATAAATGTTTGGAAATGTACTTAGCTCAAAGAGGTCCCATGTACAGGGGCACCTCATAAATGATTTTATTAACATCTAGCCCTAGCAAATCTAACTAAGGGGGCACCTCATAAATTACTTTGAAATCTAGTTAGCCCGAGCAGTTACCCTAGCCCTATCGAATCTAACTATGGGGCACTTCATGAATGTTTTAAAATGTACTTAGCTCAAGCATGTCTCCTATACAGGGGCACCTCATAAATAATTTTATTGATTCCTTGTCCTAGCATATCTAAATATGGGGCACCTCATAAATGCTATTAAATTTACTTAGCCCAAGAAGGTCCCATATACAGGGGCACCCCATAAATTGTTTTATTGATTCCTAAGCCCAGGCATATTCCAATTGCAGGGGCACCTCATAAATGCTTTAAAATTTACTTAGGCCAAAACAGGTCCCATTTACTGGGGTACCTCATAAATGATTTTATTCACGCCTAGCCCTAACAGATCTAAATAACGGGGGCACCTCATAAATTCATTTATCAGCTTTTTATTTCAAAAATTTTTCATAATATTTATTTTAGGATTTATTTCGATTTTTTTTTTTAAATTTTAAATCACGAGTTTATTTTGACAAATTTGAAAAAGGATAGGGATAAGGAATCTCCTTGCCACCAGGTGACACTGTTTACATCCTGTAGGGAGTACTTGAAAATACTCGCAAAAATATCATTATTTTTTATGCTAAAGAATGTTATGCTGTTAATAATGAGGTTCCTCGTCTTTTGTGACAAATGCTAATCCATTTATTGTGTGTAGAAATCCATTGTAATAGGTTTGTCAAATAGGATTTTTGAAAAATGCTTTTTTTATCTTTTCTGAATGGCTTTTGCTGCCATTTTGTTCATAATGTTCTAATTATTATGCAAATGAGCTTGCCTAAGTGGGCTAAAAATAAACTCATTTCTATGCTAATTTTGGGCCCTTTTTTGGAACAGGTTATGAAACGATAAACTTGGCAACTTTGACTAATTTTTGTGATTGTTGAGTTGTGCAAGCGTGAATTGATTGCACAATCAGATTGCTCATTAATGGTAGCAATTTTCAGCACAAATAACCATAAATGGGCAGTCAGTGTCTATGTAAATGTGGGTGGAGCTATGACATCACAATCATGTCGTCAGTGAAATTGGTCAATATTTTTCATAATAGCATAGACAAATTGTATATGACGTCATCTACCATTTTTTTTTCAATTTTTAGCGCAAATAACCATAAGTGGGCAGTCAGTGTCAATGTGGGTGGAGCTATGACATCACAATCATGTCGTCAGTGAAATTAGTCAATATTTTTCATAATAGCATAAACCAATTTTATATGACGTCATCTACCATTTTTTGTGTGCAAATTTTAGCGCAAATAACCATAAGTGGCAGTCAGGGTCAATGTGGGTGGAGCTATGACATCATAGTCATGTCGTCAGTGAAATTGGTCAATATTTTTCATAATAGCATAAACCAATTTTATATTACGTCATCTACCATCTTTTTTTGCAATTTGCCATACAAACAAGTATAAATGGGCAGTCAGTTTCAATGTGGGTGGAGCTATGACATAATGTCGTCAGTGAAATTGGTCAATATTTTTCATAATAGCATAGACCAATTGTATATGATGTCATCTACCTTTTTTTGCAATTTGCCATACAAACAAGTATAAATGGGCAGTCAGTGTTAATGTGGGTGGAGCTATGACATCACAATCATGTCGTCAGTGAAATTGGTCAATATTTTTCATAATAGCATAGACCAATTTTACATGACGCCATTACCATTTTGTGGAGAATTTGCCAGTACAAATAACCATAAATGTAAGTAAGTCAGTGTTTATATGTACGGAATGTGGGTGGAGCTATGACACCACAGTTATGTCATAAATGAAATTGGTCTGTAGTTTTCATTATAGCATTGACCAATTTCACATGACGTCATCTGCCATTTTTTTTACCATTAATTTACAGTGACAATTTGCGACCATAAATGGACAATCAGTGTCAATATATGTGTGGATGTGGGTGGAGCTATATGACATCACAGTTATGTCATTAGCGAAATTGGTCTTTAGTTTTCATACTAGCATTGACCAATTTCACATGACGTCATTTACCACTTTCTTGCCCATGTATGGTGGCAGTGTGCTGGCAATTGACAGCCACAAATGACCATAAATGGGCAGTGATAGTGGGTGGAGTTATGACATCACAATTATGTCATCACTGCAATTGGTCAGTATAGTTTTCATACTAGCATTGACCAATTTCACATGACGTCATTTACCACTTTCTTGCCCATGTATGGTGGTAGTGTGCTGGTAATTGGCAGCCACAACACAAATGACCATAAATGGGCAGTGACAGTGGGTGGAGCTATGACACCACAGTTATGTCATAAGTGAAATTGGTCTGTATAGTTTTCATACTAGCATTGACCAATTTCACATGACGTCATTTACCACTTTCTTGCCCATGTATGGAGGCAGTGTGCTGGCAATTGGCAGCCACAACACAAATGACCATAAATGGGCAGTGACAGTGGGTGGAGCTATGACACCACAGTTATGTCATAAGTGAAATTGGTCTGTATAGTTTTCATACTAGCATTGACCAATTTCACATGACGTCATTTACCACTTTCTTGCCCATGTATGGTGGCAGTGTGCTGGTAATTGGCAGCCACAACACAAATGACCATAAATGGGCAGTGACAGTGGGTGGAGCTATGACATCACAATTATGTCGTCAGTGAAATTGGTCATTACACGTCATTACATGACGTCATCTACCATTTTGTTGGCAATTCGCCAGTACAAATACCCAAAAATGGACTGTTGGTGCCTATATATATGTGGATGTGGGTGGAGCTATGACATCACGCTAAAGTCATCAGTGAAATTGGTCAATAATTTTCAGTCTCTGCTAAGTAAATTATCCCAAACAGCCAATTAAGGGCCTTAAATCCTCGCCATTAAACCAAAACAAGCAATTTTTAACCGTGATTCAGTGTTTTGATTAAAGACATCCAATTCGCCCATAATGTTGAGTTGCTCTTAAGCCCGGGCTTAATTTTTTGAGTTTTACAAATGCTTCTACGCCCATTTTTTTTCTTCTTCTTCTTCTTTTCTCTCTTTTTAATTGCATATTGAAACGTGGGATCTTTACGAGCCCATTATTTGCCATTTCTCATTTGGTTTTTAGGGGCTTATTTATGCAGCAATATTTGCAAAATTATCATTCTTTGAGCCCCATCCATGAATGTAATGCTTAAAGTGGAAATTGGGAAAGAGCAAGGCTTGGGCGTCAATTGCCGCCCCTGTTTTTCCGCCCCTCATATTCTGGTCACGAATCCCCGCAGGATTTGAACCCCGGACTCTTAATGATCGAGAAGAATATAAATGAGCAAGTTTCCTTTTTGTCTTTTTGTACGAAGCCAAAAAGCCGGGCTTAATTCGACTTTAAAACAGTGTTCATAATATACGTCGAAACAATAAAAGTTAATACCTGGCAGCTTTGGCACCATATAGTTATCTTGTCGTCGGAGATTATTTCCTGCGCCAAAATGGCGCTGGGCGGGGCCAAGTGGCGACGCCATTTTGTTTTTTTCTTTCTTCTTATTTCAGTGTAATCTGAATTCGGTGTCGGCGCAAAGTGCAGCGTTTGGTAGCAGTGCAGTTAATCTTAAATTTAAGCCAATGATTATATTTACTTCCAGTTATATGTAATTTAAGTTATAGCCAAGTCAAAATTGATTGAGTTCAGGTGATTTAGTTTAGAAGGTGATCCAGTTATATGTAATCCAAGGTATATCCAAGTGATGTTATTCAGTTTAGGTGATCCAGTTGTGTGCAATTTAAGTTATATCCAAATCACATTATATTGAATTTAAGATGATAGGTTTTTTTGCTTAGTAGGTGATCCTGTTCTATGTAATTCGAGTTATACCCAACTGAAATTACATTGAATTCAGTTGATGTTATTCAGTTTAGGTGATCCGGTTGTATGCAATTCAAGTTATATCCAAGTCAAATTATGTTAAATTCAGATATGTTATTCAGCTTAGAAGGTGATAATTCAGAAGATATGTTATTCAGTTTAGAAGGTTATCCAGCTATATGTAATTCAAGTTATATTCAAGTCAAATGAAATTCACTTTAGATGATATGTTAGTCAGTTTAGAAGGTTATCAAGTTATATGCAATTCAAGTTATATGCAATTCAAGTTATATGCAATTCAAGTTATATGCAATTCAAGTTATATGCAATTCAAGTTATATGC
>JAQIXP010004143.1:0-11938 GCA_034700285.1 Proteroiulus fuscus
GTATGTATTTTGTTTTTTCTTATTAAACTTAAAACATTACATTTACAAATTACAAATCGTATTAGTAGTGATTGTAAATTTAAAATAAGTACTACATTTTATTTTGGCGTGGTCATGTACCATGTAACTACGACCTGTGTTCCTTATGAAGTAGAATCCAATGCCCCTGAATGCTTTCATAGAACAACAATCTATATTTTAGACCAAAGTAATCAAGAAAACTTGAAACATATCTGTATAGAGTAGATGAGCCCACATTTCATAATGATGATAAGGGCGGCACTGAAAATTGTATGCGCATTATACCTAGTAAACTTACCAAAATTATATTAAAAATGATTTAGTTATCATGAAAAGCATAATTGAACCATTCACAAGTAATTATAAGTACAGTTCATGTTCCCAAATTTCGGAAATTTATAATTACACAAAAAGAAAACGAAAACAAGATGAAATGGATAGAGTAACATTAGGTATGTATAGTGATTATTTTTATCAAGCAAAGAAGGATACAGAATGAAAGTTATATTAATTTATAATGACATTACAAAACACCTTTTAATTGAATTAATTTTGGTTAAGGGTGAATTTGATCATATTTTCAAAGAGAAATTTTTTATTGAAACAACCTTTGCTGTTATGGATAAATCTGATTAACCAGAAAACTCATTTAATTAAAACAGTAAACAAATTTTGATGCCGTAGAATTCCCTACCAAAGAATTAGAAAATAATACTTACTTGAAAAATGATTGTATGGTAGTAAAAGTGAGTGTGGAGTCTATTCAGCATAAATCTTACTTACATTTAAAAATGAAAGGGCTACATTAATGGTATTGCAATATTATTAATGTATGCAATAAATTTTGAATAGAATATGCAAATTATATTACATTTGACTTACATTTTGCAATATTGAGTCAGGGTGGATGTATTTTAAGCCACAAAATGATTTCAGAATTCAAGGCGATAAATGTCTTCCTGAAATGTGAAATCTAACACTTATATTATGCAGAAGAGCTATGGGCTTAAAAGTTTCTGTAGAAATATTATATTATGAACGTTTTCAGAACTCATGATCTATGTTAGATTAACATGAAAAATGCTAAAAGAAAACTACACTGAAACATTTCTATTTGAGATAGTTTATACTGGACTAATATTTTTCTTAGATGTATGGTAAATGGATAAAAAATACTCTTAATTTCGCAGAACATGCATTATAAATGTAGTAAGGTGATGGATATCTGTATAAAATTTTTAATTTATGTTTTCTAGAAATGTCAGCTGCTTAACAATTTCTGTAGCAGCTGGATAACGCTTGCATTTTTGTAAAAAAAATATTCCACTGAAATTTTTACATATAAATAACGGGTTATATATTTTGTAAATGAATGCATATAAAATAATTAATTATAACTAATTCTACAAAAGATGCACTTCAATATTTTGGTGAAGAATTCATACAGAACGATTTTCTTAATGTTCTGTAGAAATATAAATGCCTGAAGGTTCTCTGTAGTCGAATGAGCAGCTTCTGCATAAATCACTATATGTTTAAATTGTCTACAGAACATAAAAGCTTTCACCATAATCCTGAAACAAATTTTGATAAAAAAGTGTCTTTTTTGTAATAAATGAAGAATATTGTCTGAAAGATAAAAATTATGTTCTGCAGAAATAGAATCTGCAGTAAGGTTTCTGTAGTTAAATGAGCTGCTATTGCAAAAGTAGTTCAGAGGCTGTATTCTGTATAATATAAAAATATTAATGTAATTTATTGTGCATAAATTCGTAGTCTTAATTCTGAGAATAAGAAATTCTGCAGAATATTTTTTCTGTAACTTGAATTATTTGTTATTTATACAAATTTATGTTATTTATGCTTTCAAACTACTTGATTAAGTATTGTTTAAACATGCATTGCTAATTTAAAAATATATTGCAAAATATAACTGAGTTGAATGTACTTTTGAATACGCTCATACAAGGAAATTATGCAATTTAGGCATGCCATTTATAAATGGCCATTAATATGCCATAATATGCCATTAATATGCCATAAATATGCCATTTAGGTTTTTATAAAAATACAAAGTATGTTGTTGTTGCAGACAAACAAGTCATTTTCAATAAATGTCAATGTAGGGCCAATTTATCAATTTTTTTCATCAGTAAAAATAACATATTGATTGCATTGGAAAAATTATTGTTGAATTACAAGTTTCCAACATTTTATTGTCAAAAATGCTAATACAAGGCCCATATTGGAGTTGTTAGCATAATGGCATTTTCAGACATTTAATTCACCATGCTAATATATTGCTTATCTTGTATCAATATGTGTATCAGCATATAGCTCATAAGGTTGCTTCCTGTTACATTTTCACTAAGTTGCAACAAATTTAACGTTTAGTATCAATTTATTTTAAAATAGTAATGTTGAACTACAAATAGTTTGATAAAGTTTGAATAAACATTTCAAAAAATGATTTAGCAAGAATTTTTCGAGTCAAATATGTTATTCCCTTACATGCTATTTATGATATTAGTTAGTTACAGTTACATAAACAGGAATACTACCAGAATTGAAAATGGAAAACACTTGATTACATAAGCCAAATATGATCCTTGAATATTGAAAAAGAATGTTCTCGCATATGCTTGTCATCACATTAATTAAAGATGATAGCTGACAAAAGATTATTACTTATTAACAATTAATATTAAACTGAATTAGTCTTGTTAATAACAAATAAAATAGTTTTATCTTAGTAGGTCTTAGTAGATTATCTTTATATGCAACAATGCTTCTATAGTAGGCAATCTTCTACGAAAATTTCATCCAGGTCTGTAAAGACATTAATAAGATTAAAAACATGTTAATAATTTTCACTCTCCACTTTTTGCTTAGAATCAATCACGCTTTTACCTACAAATAAACTAATCTTAGTTAGACTGGAAACGTTTTAGCCGTGCTTCTCTTGCTGCAATCCTATCAAACTCGGTTTTCACTTTTTCCTCACATGCACGTGCCTGATCCAAATCTTCAATGGTTGCCTTTGAAAATTTCTTAACCCACTGGAACTTTTCAAGATAGTATCCATTTAAATCTTTGTCTGTAAGCTCTTGTGTCTTGAAAATGTGGCACAGTCTGTGAACCCGTTTCTTCAGTGGCTCACCAATGAAGTGGTTGGTCATGTCTTCTAGACTGTAGATAAGTTTAATGTCCAGTAGGTCTTTGATCTCCATGAACGTTGTCCCTGCAGCTATTGACACGCCGCTAATTTCCTGTAGGTTCCACATAAGGGTGAGACAGTTGGAAGCAAGAAAATCTAGACTCTCTTCATTAGTTATTTCGTCCTTTGTGATATTGTTTGACTCTATTTTAGGCTTATTAAATCGGAAATTGGCCAACTGCTTCAGATTTAACAAGTTTGTCTTGCCAATTTTGTTCATAACTTGGACCTGAAATCCATTTTCGACTTCTTCGATCTCAAAGAAATCCTTGATGAAATCATCTGTGCTCAACTCCATTGACTGTGAATAGTGGAAGCTGTGCATGATTTTGTTCAAAAGCCACATGCTTGAGTTTGCATTTTGAAGTGGAACTTTGAGAGCATTGAGGGAAGATTTCTTCGGAAATTTAGCACTTTCTGCCGCATTAACCGCAGCTTTAATTACAAGGAAACAGTGACTAAAGAAAGCCATCCGGTGTTTGGAAAAGTATATTGCAGACATTGTCCGATGATCTTTTGATATAAGTAGCAGGAACAATAGCACATCACAATAGATGAAGATGGATTCGTCTGTCGATGAGAGCTTGAAAAAGACTTCAATTATTGGTAGCAGGCATTCTTTTTCCAACAACTTCATCCGAAATGCTCCATAGGTCGCAACTTCATTTTTGTGTTGCTCTTTATTCTTTAAGTCTTGAAGGTCATGTACAATTGCTGGTTGAGATGATGCAGAATTTCGTCGTTTTTCCTCTCCTAAACGAGCCTCTGCTGTAAGCATGACTTGCACTAATTGCACAAAAGTTGCCTGACTTTGTGATTCTTTCTCCTGCTTAATATGCTTCTCAATAAATTTAAACAAACCGATGTCTGCCAGGAGTTTTCCACAGATAGTCTCATCTTGCAACAAGAACATTCGGATGTGTACATACAGTTGCTTTTCATTGATGCTTTGGTTGATCACATATGTGCGGAAATGCAAATTCAAAAACGAATAGATTTCATTTGACACTGCAATTCCTATTTCTGTGAACAGACGTTCGATATGGCGTATTGAAAGTTTTTGTTTCGTGTTTTTATCCAACCTTTGGAAAAGGGCGTCAAATTCATCTTTTTCATCATATGACAACAATCCAGCAGTTTGCTTGGTGGCATCACCACCACCACGAACACGTCCTTTCACGATAACTTTCAGCTTTATTATTTCTTCCTGTGAATTTAAAAATTGCTCCATGTCATTTATATTTGTTGTATCAGAAAGCTTTTGGCATATTGCTTTGTTAGCTAGTAGTTTTGCCATCTTCACTGTTGCATGAGAGACACGGCAAAGGAGCTCTTCAACTTCAGAATTCGAGAGCAGTAGGCCTAGTGCTGACTCGTGTTCTGCTTCTTTAGTATCATAAAGTCCATCGAGGGGAAAGGTGATGGTTTTGTCAATTAAGTAGTTAAATGCCTGAAGTACTTGTGATTGCATGGCTATGCTATTTTTATAAAATTGAGCTGTCATGGTTTCATTTATAGCCTTGTTGATAATCCCCCACCTGAGCAGATCCAACTTAAATCCAAACCGTAGAGCATATCCTAAGAAGCGCCAAAATGCAGGATACAACGTGTAGATGTTGTGGCCAACAAGTTTCAGAAGGTCAAACTCTTTAAGGCACATCCTGACCCACAGAAAAGCAATTTCTCCTTCCTTGTCAAGCAGTAGCGTTAGCCCATTCATGCCCAAGTTAAATGCAGAAATCTTCGTATCTATGTCATTTATGTTAATATGTGCATTGCCACCTCTGATCAGGGCAACTACGAAAACAGCAAGGCAACGCAATGGGAAAAATGGATCCTTTTCATTGTCAGGACAATTTTTTTGCTTATCGGCTTATGCTGACATCCACTTGTGGGCTTTCTCCAGCTCATCAAGCAGATCATTATCACTTCTTAATTGCTGTTTTTTTGCTGTATCTTCCACTAGTTTATTGATGGATTCAAAGAATTCTTTCATGCTACTTTCCTCCTCATTTGATTTTAAAATTTCTTCATTGGCAACGTGCATTAGAGCTTTTTGGAGATCAGTGGATGTGGCAATTTTATTCCACAGGATCTTCCAATGCTGACACATATCTTTAACAAAATGCTGATATCCTTGTTTACGTGCATCCTCCGAGCAAGGATGGTAGGGAGTGGTTTCAAGCAAGTGGTTCTTTACTGCATCAATTTCCTGCTTATATTTGTCGACAAATTTAGAGCTACGGTCTTCAAAAAAATATAAACGGAGAGGCAGCAAAAATTTATGTGGAAAATACTGTCGAAATAATGCCTGGAGAGTATCTTCCTTTGGCAGTGGTAGTTCCGTCCCGATTGGTTCATTGACACTGTCATTGGCAGGCAGTAGAATGTTTGTCTTCCACTGTGGTATGATCTTTGTGATTTTGTCAATGTGTTTGCCCCTGCTACGAACTGCAATGGTGACAGTATCAGCACCCCATATTCTCAGTGGTTTGGAAAGGACCGGAAGAGTTCCAATTCTGCTGATGACATATGATTTTAGATAGCTTTCACATTACTGTAGTTGAGTCTTCTTTGCTTTTATATCATCAGCAATAGGAAGTAAGCAACATAGAACAATGTGATAGCTTCCAATGTATCCAAATAGTTCGAGCATGTAGCTCCCACCAGTCATATTACCAGCCTGCTGCTCCTTACCATCTTCAATTTGATCACTGCTGTCACAGATATCAATTATTACAAGTTCCTCATCCTCAAGCACGTACATCATTGAACCAGTGGGCACTATAGAAGCAAGGAGTTGGCTTTCAGAAAGAACATAGCCATAGGCAAAAAGCAAAGAATGAATAAATGTTGTCTTTCCACTCCCACGCATACCAATTACAGTAACCACTCGCATATTACGTGGCAAAATGCTGCTGATATCATCAACAAACTTATACTGCTTTTCCTTCTCATGCCAAATAATAAGTGGTTGCATGCATACCTTCTTGACTTCATTCTTTGTCTTTGGGCTTTGATGAAAATTTAGATTATCAGCAGAGCTTGTAGGATGATTAACTCTTTCTTTACAGCTGTTGCTTTTTTTATTTAAATCTGCTGAAGCTGCTGAATCGACTGCCTTTTTCTCCTTGGATACCTCATTAGATGAGAGTTCAGCATCAGTTGGGAAAAAATTATAACTTTTGTCCTTTTGAGTTTCAGAGCTAATGCTCTCTGTAGCTTCTGTTGTGGAATTGCAGTAAACTAGTTGGTATTCCTTTTCTTCAGTGGACTTAAGTCTTTTTTTCTCCTTTATTAGGTGGTCATTTCGGTAAAAAAGAACATCTTCAATTGAACTGAACATATGCTGTTGTTTTGAACAAGGTTCTGAGATCCTTATTTCTGCAGATGTCTCTAATTGTTGACTGTTAGGCGCATTAGATTGAGCTTGTTTATCTTTTTTCCCTTCAATCGGCATAGATTGTTTAGCAATAGATGCTGTGCATTTGGCTTCTAAATTGACATTTGCAAAGTGGGTCATCAAATCAGCAGTACAGTTATTAGAATTGAAGCAAATGACTTGATTCTGAATTACTTGTTGCTTTAACTGGTTAGATAAATGTAAGTGAGCTAAACAATCAAGTTCTTTTGAAGTGTTGGTCTCTTTACTTGCTACTGAACCTGAATGAGCATCTTGTTTATCACTCAAATCACCATTTCTGGAGCAGAGGTCGTCATTTCTCCCACTAATTCCAGAGCTCTGAGTACCAGATCTGCCATTTAAAGCATTCAAGCTGGTATGGGTAGCATCATTTCTGGAACTCGTAATATCCTGTCTGGTAATGAGAGCATTGAGTTTGGTAGTTAACGCATCGTTTCTGGTAATGGAAGCATTGTTTCTGGCACTTAAAGCATCAGGTCTGCTACTACTTGGAGCATCAGCTTTAGTTGTGGAAGTGTTGGCACTGGTAGTAAGAGCATCAAGACTGATCATGAAATTACCAGGTGGGGTAGTGTGATCACCAATTCTTATAATGGAAGCATCATTTATGCTAATGAAGGCATCAGTTCTGGTAATGGGATTGATGTTTCTGGAGCTGAAAGCATTGGATCTGGTACTTGGAACATTAGCTTTGGTAGTGGAAGCATCTACACTGGTAGTAAGAGCATTAGCACTGGTAGTAAGAGCATCAAAGCTGATAGTAAGTGCATTGATGCTGGTGGTAAGACCATCAGGTTTGGTAATGGAATCAAGGCTGATAGAGGAAGAATCAACGTTGTTAGTGGGAAAAGCATTGTGACTGGTAATAGGAGCAATGTTTCTGGCACTTGAAGCATTAGGTCTGATACTTGGAACATCAGCTTTGGTATTGGGAGCATTGTCATTAATAGTAAGAGCATTGGGTCTGGTAGTGGGATCATCAGATCTGGTTCCTGCAACACTGGAATTGGCAATTATAGCATTGTTTATTGCAAAGGGATCATGTTGTCTAGGTGTTGGAGCTTTGTTTCTGGTAGTGGAAGCATCAAGTCTGATAGTAAGATCTTTGGGTCTGGCAGTGAAAGCAGCAGGTCTGGTAGTTGGATTACCAGGTATGGTTCCTGCAACACTGGAACTGGTTATGGTAGCATTGGGTATTGTAATGAATGCATGGTGTCTTGTAGTTGAAGGATCAGGTATAGTAGTAGGATCATTGGGTCTGGTTTCTGTGATACTGGGACTGGTATTGGGAACATCAGGTCTAGTGGTCAAAGCTTTGTTTCTGGCATTCAGAAATGTGGTTCTGGTAGTGGGATGATCATTTCTGGAATGTGAATCATCAGGTTTGGTAGTGAAAGCATCATTTCTGGAACTCGGATCATCAGTTTTGGCAGTTGGGACATCAGTTCTTGGTGTTAGAAGAATGTTGGTTGACTTCAGATCAGTTCCATTGGATGCAGTTCCTATGAATGGCATTGTCAGTAATGAAGTTGCAAGCACAACTCTATCAATGAGGTCTGAAACCAATGGATCTGAGCTTGGAGGTGTAGGCTGATGATTGATGTCATCTGAATTGCTGTACTTTGTTTTCTTAATATTGCCATCCTCATCAACATCACTGTCTTCAGGACCATCACCTTTGTATTTGCCATCAGGACCTCCATTGCCACCAAAAACTTTCTTCTTTCTAAGACCACCAACACAATGTCGTTTATCGGCATCAGAACGAAGCAGGTGATCATTGTTAAGTGAAATGTTAAGGTACTTGGTATGTTGCTGAGTATCTGCAGAGATACCTGAGGAAGAGGATACATCCATGCTTGTTGCTGATTTAACAGTTTGGGTGGGTTGAATGTTATTGTCTGCATGAATTGTAGTCTGTTCAACATTTCCATCTGGTGATGCACTTTTGACACCTTTAATGCCGACACTATTATCTGGCTTATTATAATACTCTAATCCAGCCTGACCAATTCGAATGGCGGCACCAGCACTCACTGATATTGCAAGAAGGGTTGGGTCAATGTTTCCAAAGGCTATCAGTTGTCCTACAGCATGAACAATGCCATCTCTAACTATATTCTGCATAATTTCACTATTTATTAGTGGTTTTGCAGCATCCAGACATTGGTGAATTACTGCACTTACACTTGGTAGAACTTGAGTTGACAAGGCTTTTGCTCTGTTAACAACTGTTTCAACAACACGGCTTACAAGTGCTGGATTTGTAAGTAGAACAGATACTCCAGTAGCGATACCACATGAGAGCATTACTGCAAGACAGTTTTTATTGGCTGGGAGACCTCGAGCTAAGTTGATGACAACATTGCATAGATATCCTGCACCCATTGCAAAAAAAGGTTTCAAACCAAGGCTGGTCAATAGTTCTGCTGGTGTGGAAACAATTTGGGACAGCGATACAAAGATTTTGGTGCTTGATAATAATGTGGCTACCTGGCATGCGACTAATGAAAAGCACGCGGTTACCAATCCGGTGGCAAATCCTATTCCAACTTCTGTCCAAAACATTTTCCAATTACATTGATCACCCATCTTGTATGTCGTGAAGAGGCCTGCAACACCACCAGTGAGCAGTGTGGATCCAAAGATAAATCCCGCCATAGCTGCAAAACCTATTGTACCAAATGTAACAATAGTCAGTGCGATTCCAGCTGCTAGGAAAGCACCCGCGATGAGATATTTGAAGAATATTCCCCAAGACATATTGGCAAACAATCAAACTTATCCTGTGGATTAAAACATTTGGCATTGGTGGATGTAAGTATAACACCTCCTTATCCTCCAGGTGTGGTTTATTAGCTAGAGGGTACTGTATAAGTAAGTCTCCGTGGTATCCATTTGGGAGATTTTGGTGTTAAATATGAAATATTTTAGGCAGATCAAAATTCATATTTGTTTTGGTTAACAGTCAGGTGTGTCAATGGCAACTAGTTTGAATATCTCATCAATTTCTTAGCAGCATCTCTTCAAGAACAACACTGTTGCTGACTATAGTTAATGGACAAACAAAGCCAGAGTGAGAGCTAAGATAATAAAATGGAAGCTCACTCAGATGCTCTAGAGTGAGCCAACTGATTTGGAGCAATGCAAGTCCATTGATGATTGCTAGTGCTAGAAGTGGCTTATATTGGTTGTAGGAATGTATTTCATTTCTTTTATGGTAGTTGTCACTGTAGTTTGGTGTCTATAGTCAGCCTTGAGTTAAGGAAAACAAAAAGAACAAAATGCACATTATCTATTTGATTCTTTACTTTTGAATACAAGCATTGGCCTACTATTGTTATGGTGAACCCATACCAACTAAATTTAAATTAATTTACTCACCTGATTGCAGGTATTTTCTTCTGAATGACGTGGTATGGGTTTTCCTATAAAAAAGAGATATCTAGATAAAAAAAGGGGTGTTAAAAATTTAGGATAATTAGGGAAAATAGTTAGTGGTACCGCTTGATTTAGGCCAGTTAGGAAAAGTAAAAACCTGATTAGATTGCTGAGAATGGATGGTTTCCTCACTCTAGGCTGTCATCTCTGATTAGTTTTCCATATCTAAGCTGCTGTAACTGCTGTTGAACACAGTGGGCTGAATGACAAAGGATGTTGTGAACTCTGGTACTGAAACTGATGATATCTCCTACTGAGAAAACCTAGAATTAGCCTAGCTGTGACCTAGTCATTTCCGTCTTGGAAATGCTGTCAAAATGCCTACTTATACTAGCTTTGTGACTGATTAAATTAAAAACCCAGTAAAAATGGGAAGGAATATTTCTTACTGGATGATACTGGCAAGATGCTGCTGTAAGATGTGTAGCTCACGGTGCTGCAAGGATTTTTCCTAAAGGCTGCTTGTTGTTTCCCACTACCAGATGTTTTCCCAAAAATTAGACTTACTCACTTGTTTTCATTTATCAAAATGCCTGATTTATTCAGATCAATCACCTTCCAAATATTCCAACAATAGTATCACAGAATAGAAATCACAAAATCCAACCTGCTTGGTTGCATCTCCAGACTAGACTACCCAGGGCTAAGATGGCGTCCGAGCATCATCAGTGCAAAAATGCGGCCAGTCACCTGACCCACATTCCTGCCCTGATGACCCTGAAATTGTACCACCCACCCACCCTGTAATTTACCTTAGTTGAACCCATCTACAGGGTGGGTTTGGGGCGACCATCTCACACCCCTCCGCCGAACTACAACTTGGTCCCCCAAGTTGCAGTCCAGCGGGCCACCTGGCTATAAAAACTTAAAAAGTAAAAATTAGCGAATTGCACTGCAAATTAAAACAAAACCCCAACCCCCCGTCTTCTCCACCGGAACGGCTCCCAATTAAGCCTCTGGGGGCTGGATCTTCCCGTGGCGGCTCCGGTCTTCGGCGGCCTCTGCTCGACGCCGGCGTTCGATGGCCCGACGACGATCCGGATCCTCCAAGTCGCGTCGCAGATCCCTCTCGCTGTTCTGGCGCTGAAGCGGGACCTCGCCGTCCCGTCGCCTGGTTCCACCACGTCCAAGGTAGGGACAGTCGCGGGCAATGTGGCCTACCTCCGCACACTCGTAGCAGGCGTTACCCCTAGTCGCTGGCAATCGGCAGCGGGCCGACAAGTGCCCTCGCCCCCCGCAGTTGTAGCAGCGGGTTTCCGCCGTGACCGCCTGTTCACAATATCCACACCAACAAAAAAATGGCGACCCATAACCTCTAAAGGGGCTACCACCCACGTAGCCTCGTCCACGTGGTGATGTCACTTTTGCATTGTGCGGTCATAGCGACGCGCGCGCCCTCTAGTAACGTCATTTTGGCACCAAATTCGAATTGGAAAAAACAAAATCATGGCTTTTCTCGCCATTTCACCAATAGCTTAAATTATTTCACGAGGAAAATCACCAGAATTCAAGAATTTGAAGGGAAAATAGCCAAAATGAATTCATAATCACCTAAATTTTAGCTATTTTAACCCTTTTTCCCCCCATATTCACCTAAATATCAGGAAATACACCAAAATTCGGCCCTTTTCACACAGAATTTCGCCTGGGATATTTTCCCAATCGCCACAGAAGTATTATCCAACACCACCGCAGCAGTTTCGAGGGGGGCAGGATCCCATTTGGCTGGTTCTTCCCCCGGCGCCTGAGTCATCGCCTGATGCTGCTCATACTCCAACCGACATCGTTGCTGAAAAGCTTCCACAGTCGGGATTTCACCCCAGGATTTCACCTCA
>JAQIXP010004144.1:0-11938 GCA_034700285.1 Proteroiulus fuscus
TTAATTTGTAATTTTATTTAACATGGAGATTCCCATAGGAGCATGCATGCTCTCAAAAGTGTGGACAGCCCCCTTAATATTCCTATATTTTAGGAAAGTGTCCTTTTTTTCCTCCAAAGGAATGCAAATGTTTGTGTGTAAAGCATGTGAAACTCATTACCAAATGGAAATATTTTTTTTTAAAACAGTGCCCGGCTCTCCCGTAGATGTCAAGGCAATTGCCACTTCCGACGACTCGGTCGTGGTTGCGTGGAAATCCCCCGATAATCCTAACGGAGTGATCAAATCTTATACCGTTTACTGGAAAAACACCAACGATAAAAAGGTAGAGTTAGAAAATGTATCTCAAGTTATGGAAAACTGTGATTTATCATGTTTTTTTTGCCATAAAAGCAGAATGAGACCTATTGTAACTGGTTTATTCGACTTGTTGAGATTGTTGCAGGACACGGGCTCTCACACCACACCTGCACGTGAGAGTAGCCACGAGGTGACCAGCCTGAAGAAGGGAAAGCGCTACGAGTTTTGGGTCACTGCTCAAACCATGGCTGGAGAGGGAAGCCCCTCGAGAATTGTCACCCAAAGTCCAAGTGGTCCTACAGGTTATTCCTTAGCAACGTTATTCCCGAAATCTTGATGCTGCATGCAAAAGTTAGCAATCTGTCACTTTTTTACGATTCTAGCCAATTATTTTAAACATTGTTCCTCAATTCTCGAAAAATGTCTGTTTTATTTGCTAGTTTTTTATGAAGTTTTGCTCTAATTTTCAGCTGCATTTGATTTACTCGAGGTTATTATTCTTTTGCAGTCGCCGCTAGAGTGGTTTCCTTCGACGAAAAGATCATCACCGCGTGGAAGTCCACCATCTCGCTACCTTGCCACGCTGTGGGTTTGCCCGAGCCGCAGAAAAAGTGGATTTGGAAGTACTACTAATACTTTTATTTTATGGCATTTGAACCGTCTCGTTAGCATTTCTCAGATTTGCGCTTTTTTATAGCGAAAATCCGTTGGATTCACCATCCAAGGCGAAAGTGTCGAGCGACGGAACCTTGTCCATCAACGACGTTCAGGAAGAAGATGCCGGGGATTTCAGCTGCCTCGTCGAAAACGATTTCGGAAAGGACAAAATCACTTACTCCATCATCGTCTTAGGTTTGCTTATATTTTCACAAAAGTTTTTAATACCGGTACCAATTTAAAAAAAAATGTTTTTCTAACAAAAAATATTCGCTTTGCAGCGCCACCTTCGGCTCCGATTCTGGAAGTGGTGTCTATCACTGCCGACTCGATGAAGTTTCAGTGGAAAACCCCTTCGAGCAAAATGTCCAGAATTAAAGGTCAGGGGTTACAGCATTTGAGCTGCTAGCTTGCATTTAATTATAGAGGATTGGGGTCAATTTTATCTCTTTTTGAAAGTTGGACTCGCCCTGTACAACCTATATTTTAGAGAAACTTTTTCCATACTATTCCTATATTTTGAGGGAAAGTGTCCTATTGCATTCCCTTATTTTGGGAAAAAATGTCATATAATATTCCCATACTTTTTTTTAAAAAATATTTTTTAATATTTCTATATTTTTGACAAAAAATTTCTATGATGTTACTGTACATGTATTTTGGAGAAAAATGTTCTATAATACAACTATATATTTGGCAAAAATATATTTGGAAAAATATATATCTTATATTTGGAGAACAATGTCTTCTAATAATTTTTTATTTTCGACAAAAAATCCCTGTAACATATCTTTATTTTAAAAATAATTCCCTCCCTTTTAAGTATAATAATCCTATATTTTTGGGAAAATGTTTATAATACTTTATAATACTATTTTATTTTTATTTTTGGGAAAAATGTCCTATAATATTTCAGTATTTTGAGGAAAATATGTTGCACAGTATTTCTATAGTTTCGAGGAAAATGTCCTACATGTATAATACTCTAGTTTTGAAAAAAAATTCCTATAATATTCCTGTATTTTGGAGAAAAATGTCCTATAATATTTTATATTATTTAGGTTACATTTTGCACACCAGAAGAGACGTTGGGGAATGGAAAGAGACGACATTAGGCTCGGAAATACGAAGTTACAGACTAAATAACTTGGATTGTGGCACTCGCTACGAGGTCTACTTGTCGGCTTTCAATAAAATCGGAATCGGAGCGCCTTCTGAAGTTCTGACGATGTCCACAAACGGTTCCGGTGAGCGAGAATTACATTTGTCTATTTTTTTGTCGTCATATTTTAGCGGATATTTATGTTTGACTATTTTTTTTTACAAAGTTCCGGCACCGCCCAGCAAGTCGGATTTAGTGGAGGAGATGTCTACTTCTGTCTCGCTGTACTTGAACACGTGGAAAAGCAACGGTTGCCCCATCCATTATTACATGGTGGAATATCGTCCAAAATCCTCCAACGAATGGACCTTCGTCTCGAATAATATCAAACCGGAGCAGCGCCGCTTGGTCATTCCCGGACTGCGATCGGGCGCGTGGTACAGCCTGAGGATGACCGCGCATAATAGTGCAGGCTCTGCATTTGCCGAATATAATTTTGCAACACTTACCATGTCTGGAGGTAAGCGAAACATTTTTTAAAATTTTCTCATCTTTTTTTGTAATATTGTAATAATTCTTTTTTTTTTTTTTTAATTTGTTCGTATTTATCTTTTATTTTTTCAAACGTTTGTTGTTTTTATTTTGTTACATGGTTCTTATATCGATGGCTTAATTCAGAAGTGATGAATAAGCTAATTGTCAAAAATGAGATAATTATATTATTGTGATCCCGGAAGTGTCCCTAATGAACCTAAAGTTACAGAATTTAATTTAACCAATAATTGTTAAAGTTACAGAAGTGAACAGTAGCGAATATCCAACAAGCTGTCATTCCTAAAAGTTAGAAGTGGGGAATAGTACAATTCGTTAGTTTATCTTTTAAAAATTTCTCGAGACCTGGATTTTTATTAAAATACAAGTAGCTAACTGACAATTTTCGGTCATTTTTTTTTTGCATTGTTTTTAATTTGCATTTGTTTTAATTCAATATTCAAACTAATGGGTATGTACACATGCGCTACTTCACACTCAATTAATTTCGCTTTCCTGCAAAACTAATTAAAGTCAAACTAGCGAATGTGCATTTTTAAGACTTTTATTTCTAAAATGACTTAATTAATTTACTAATTTAATAATTTAACTGTTTCTTTCCAAGTTATACCGTTTTTCCATAAAAACGCTATTCTCTCAAAAACAACTTTTTGCAAATTCGTCACTTCTGAACTAAGCCATCGATATATTTTTTATTTCTCATATTTTTGTTTTTTTCTAAGCTCTTCAATTTTGGATGCATGAGTCCTTGAATTTAACACTGAAAAATATGTGCAATTTTTTTTCCAGCAACCATTCCTCCAGATCTTTTATCCGATTCTGCAAACGATCCAGTAGAGGGTCTACTTTCTTACCTCAACTTTTACGTCATCGTTCCCATATGTTGCACGGTGATTATTCTGTTGGCCATTCTTGCCATTTCCTGTTTTTACATCAAGATGAAAGGACGAGAGCAGCAAGTGCAAAATGCCGATAATTCCGGTCGGTGCAAAATTATAACCATATATTTTTCACAGTTATTTAAATTATTTACACTTGTTTTGGCCTTCATAATGCAACAGGTATTCGAATGTCAACTGCTTCTGGAACACTGAAACGGGGCAACAGCAGCGAAAGTTTTGCTTACATGCAGCGAGGAACTCTAAATAAATCAGGAGGCCGACGTTCAAGACCAGGTCAGTTTGGATTTTTTTTTAATTCAAAATTAATTCAAAATAATTTCAAGGGTCACAGATGTCTAATATTTTCTATAGTTTAGATTGTTAAATGTATCTTATATTTTGGCAAATTTTCCTATAATTTACCAAATATATATATTTTTTATACCAAATTAATTTTATGCCCTATAAATTTCATCAATTTTTAATGCCTCACAAATTGAAGTGGATGGTCAATTTCATCTTTTTGGAATTAAGCTCACGCTATGAAACCTATTACTATAATTCCTTAACATTATTATATATTCTTTTTGGAAAAAAACCTTCTAAAATATTTTTATACTTTGAAAAAAATATTGCAATGATATTCCTGTATTTTTGGAGGAAAAATCCTGTGGTTTTCCTAAATTTTATGAAAAAATTCCTGTATTCCTGTATTTTGTGAAAGAAATTATAAGATTACCATATTTTTTGGAGGAAATTCCTGTAATATTCCTATATTTGGTGAAAAAAATTGAAAATATTCCTACATTTTTAGTGAAAATTCCTGTAATATTCAAATAATTTGGGAAAAATTGTTACAAATACCCATTTCCTTGATTTTCCTGTTTTTAAAAAAAAGTCCTGTAATGTTCCTATATTTTTTGGAAATAATATAATAATCATATATTTTTAAAAGAAATTTGATAATATTCCTATATTTTTTTGGAAAAAAAATTGCTATACTATTTTTTAAAAAATTATTCCTTTAATATTCCACTATTATTGGGAAAATGTTCAAAACTATTCCTATTATTTTTGATAAAAAAATACTTTTGGGGGGAATGTTTTATAATATTCCTATATTTTGGGAAAATGAATTTTGTAATATTTCTCTAAATTTTGGAGGAAATGTTTTATAATATTCATATATTTTGGAAGAAATATTTTGTAATGTTCCTATAGTTTGGTAAAAAATGTTCGATGGTCTATACGGGATAGCACGCACTTTAGAATTGGACATGTAATCTCATTTCTTTTTTTTTAAATTATTTATTTAGATGATGATTTGGCCCCCTATGCTACATTCCAACTGGCCAATCAGTGCATGATGACTCCTGGTGGGAGAAATATTGGTGGGAATACCCCTTTTCATATCAGTTTAGACATTTCATGAATTTATTTCTCAATAATTGAATGGCTTAAAACACTTTTTAGCACCTCCGCTGCCACCACCTCGAATGGAAGGCTTCCAAAATTCCATCAATGCTCATATGAATCCACAGTTTTTTGCTTCTGGGTGAATTTTTTATCCTTGAAAGTTGCATATTTTGAAATTTTAAAGGTACAGTCTAACGTTTTCATACCTTTTTTACTCATAGTGGATTCATGCCGGGACAAAATACTTCTGAGACCACCTTCGTTTTCCCGAATCCACCGGATCGAGGCGATGTGCATTTCCCGTCTTGTTATCCTAACGATGTGAGCCCACACTTCAAAATTGTATTGAAATATTTTTCACTTGCTTGAATATTTATGATTTTCTTTAATGGTTTTAGGCTATGAAAATGGCCCGGAATTAACCCCTTGAACCTACAATGAGGTTAGTTTTAATTGTTTTACTATTAAATTTGTAATGCCTATAGTTTTTTACCTACATAAAATGGCTACTCGTAGAATATGCCAAAAATGGGTATTCTTTTGGGAAATTATGCAGTATGGAATACATTTAAAAGGAATTTATGGATAATATAACCTTGCTTTCTGGACTTAAAACTCAATTTTTTGGCATAAAATGTATTGTTTTTTATATTGAATACTTCTCGTCTGTTTCCAGATTACCTTCGGATTTCGACTATTGCTACATCTAAATACGGTAACCTCTTTCTAATTACTATTTAATCCGTTATTGTGTAGTACTGTAGTTTAAGCCACCAATTCCAGCTTTGCTCAATTTATTTTTACAATTTTCAATATTTGTTTTGCCTTAATATTTTAAAGGATTTCATGTGAATTTTGATAGAGTAGTGTAGGCCTATAAATAACTCAGTGATGAAAAGCAAGGCTTGCCATCGTGTTTTACTTATTTCCAAAATGACTCGGGTCAGGATTCGTGTGCAATTGAGGCGCCCTCCCCCCCTTACTTCGTTTCTGCAGAACAATAATGACATTTTTCTTAAAACTTATGTAATTTTTTCTGCTAGTCAGAAATAAGACAATACAAATTGAAACAGCAAACGCTGTTCTCGTTAATGTGAAATGACGCCAAAAAGAGATTCAGGATGCATAATGCATTAGAAATGCTAACCTTTAATATTACATTTAATACAATAAACAAGTGAGGTATAAATAAGTTTAAAATGTGGGAATTTAAACACTTGAGTGTATGAAAAATATGCAAGTGCCTTCGTGGCCAGATTCTCTAAACTAGGAATCGTTACAGTCTTTAAGGGATGATTTAAGCTTGAGTTTAATTTGCCCCGTAATTCTAATTTGGTTTTGGGTATTTTAAAATTTCATTTCTAAACTAGTATGCGGGTGGCAGGTTCACACCAATTCTAGAAGGAAAGTTAACAATGATATTTAAGTCTCTGCTGACGTGGGAGTCATCAAATGGCATAATATGCTCGTATTATGTACTGATTCTAGGATACCAAGTTGAATTGAATGTCCTTAAAATCGATATCACGTCATATGGTTGCTTGGGGTGCCCTTGATCAATTGACTATACGAAGCTGGAGTTGGCAGCTCCTTGTTCGTTCTACTTCCAGCTTTGAATGACAAGCTGCGATCATTTTGATCCTTCTTTGGGCGACAGACATCGATATTCAGCTTCTGAAGCTCATCTAGAAATACCGCACGGCACGCAAATGGTTCATTCAAGACCGTTTTACAGTGCTCTTTGTACAGTCGGTAAACGTTTGTCTTGCTCTCAAAATCTGAATCGATATACTGCTTATCAGTTTGTGATCGGCAGTATTGTGATGGTAACTTTGGTAGTTTGGATAAGAAATCGTGAGCAGTTTGTCGTTTTCTTAGTTGATTTTTGTTTTTCTTCAGTGCGTACACTTTCTCAGCTCGTGGATGGTGCATGCCCCGTTCCCCTTCGTTCAGCCATTCTTGAACTGTGGTTTTTGCAATGCCCAATGTATTGAGAAACATCGTTCTGCAAACCTGAAGTCTTTTGTCGTTTCGTTTGAGGTGATATTTGTAGCTGGAGTGCTTGACTGCATCTGAGACCAGCGTCTCTTTTCGCCTTTTCCTGATTTCAACCTTGTCGGTTAGCGAGGATATGAAGACCTTTCGCTGGTCCCAATTCATGGAACTGAAAGCGGCGAACTGCGCCTGCCTCTCTTCGTCTCCAAACTCGTTGCAATGCAGACTTTTCACTTTGGCACACCTCGCAGACGAACAGGCCGGCTTCATAGTTCGAGCGGGTCGAGGGACCGTTTGTACCCACTTGCCATTTTCGTTGCGTTTTAGCCCGCAATATTCTTGACCTTTCATCCGTCGTATCCGATTTCGGTTACGAAGCCACTGAGTTGAATCACTCTGATTCTTCTTGGCTCGCTTTGCTGCTCCCTGCTGACCCCGATCTGCCAAGTCACTTAAATGGTGTTGGGATGGCGGATTGCCCTCGATTACGTTTGACGAGACTAGGTGAAGCGGGGTGGCTGAAAATGTCGATGGCATATTGGATGATGCGGCACGACACGAGAGATTTTTGAAGGCAGCTTTCTTCCTTTTTGTTGGTTTACGTTTCTTCTTGACAGGTGGCTGAGAGCAGTCAGTTTCTTGAAAATATGAAATATTTACAAATAGATCTCAATGTACAGGAAATGTCATATACGGAAACTATTCAAGTATTATAGAAAGCGTTTGATACTAATTTGAAACCCAATTTCCCCTGTTCGTAACGTTTTCGTAATGCTAGGCTTGGATGCCCCCATTAGCATTTCCTAACAGGCGCGAAATATACTTTCGACAATACAAACAAAACTAGTATAAAAGTAGTTGTTCTACAGTAAACTGCAGAATTTCTGTGGTTAAAAATTGCAGAAAATACACCATACTTTGAAAAACAAAATGAAAAAGCTGCAATTTTTAACAGGGAAGAAACTTAAAAAAACTGCAGCTTTCCTGAACAGAAATTGTTATTTTTCTCCCGAGGAAACTGATGATGCAGAAAATCTTGAAAACTAATTTTGGGAATTTTGAGAGATTCTGGGATCACGTTAAATTTGTGGGAATTTAGTGCAGATTTTTGGGAATTTTGAGAGATTCTGGGATCACGGTAAATTTGTGGGAATTTGATGAATATTTGGAAATTCTGTCATAAATTTATGGGTATTAAGACATAAACCAAAAAGTTGAAACTACTAAAACTGCATTTTAATCAAGAGTTTTCCGTACATTTGGAAATTTTGTGTGGAAAATGCGGAATTTGGAAATGAATTTCGGAATAATTTAAAGCATTTAAGTCCTTCCCCTCAAATTTCTCCACAGCTTTATTTCCTAATACAACAGATTTAATGCATTTTTTACATCAGAAAATTGCAGAAATTCTGCAGTAGAAATTGTAATAATTTTTTTTGTGCGTTGCAGTAGCTCAGACACCGATACTTCTCTTCTCTCAGTTCATTCTTTACGTAATACTTGAACTACCCCTAAATAACATCATATAAATTATCAATTTAAGTACCTGTGGCAGAATCGGGAGCATAACCCGAAAGATCACTTTCAGAATGCAAATTGTCATCACAATCCGAATCCGAATATGCATCTTTGTCTAGAAAAAAAAATATTTCAAAAGTTTGTGGTGCCATGCAATCACGATTTTAATGAAATTTAATCTCCATTTATATGCAAGATGGAGTACCTTGGCCTGTTAAATCATGAGATTGAGTTCTATCTTTGGCACTGGATGGCTCATTGCATACAGAATACAAATTTAAGAAGGATCCGCTATTCTCTGGATCATTGCCGTCTTCTGATATGAAGAAACCACTCTTGGTGATTGCTGAGCTGGTAATACCTAAAAATAAATGAAATAGCTCATATTAGATATGCAAATTTCATTTGCTTGGTTCAAAATCATGCTCCAGATATACCTTTTCTGCCAGTTTGTTGCATATTCAATCTTTCTGCAGAAACCTCATTAGAATGCATCGCTTCTGAACTTCTGTAATGGTGAAATTCTTCTGTCGATGCTCTACTAGGGCCATCTGACGCAACATAAAAACTGCTTTTAACTAATATATATTTTTAGGGTGTTGTGGTTGGATTATGTAGTTTGTTTTATACCTTGAGTTTCTCCAGGAGTTGCGTGTTTATTTGCCAGATGATACCAGGTTTCCCAGTATCTTTCTTCGTCCATTGCCACCATTGCTTCACTGATAGGTTCAAGGGATAGATTTTCTCCGCTCTGAATGATGGGAAACTGGTTCTCTAAATGAAGAAATTTGGAATCCCAAACTCACTATATCAGAAACTAGTTTGATTTTACTTGAGATGGATAGATACTCTCTTCTACCTCCAGGTTTTTCAGGCAGCAAAGCCTGACGTCTTGAACCATTGAACATCTTGAAATCAAGTTGGCTTCTGGACTTTTCCAATTGATTGCTTACTAAAGATCAAAAGCCAGTACTCGATCGCATTCATGAGAATTGCCAGAATGACCCCCATTTTTGAATTTTAATAGTAATACCTGGAGTTACTGAATGGACAGACTTTTTCAGCTCCTTTCGTAGATCTTTCAGGCTTTCTTTGCTAATTCCCATCAAGTCAGCACATCTTTCGTCCACTTCTTGCATGGATATTTCAGGGTTCAACTCCATATACTTTATCATGACATTTACAGCGACTTGTTTCACTTTTCGAGTGAGACTTGCACCACTTTTCCATCTCTTGTATCGCATACCCAGTTCTTCCCATCGCCACGATCTAGTGAGTATGTTGTTAGTCATCGTTTTGTTGGATCAAGAATTAGGACTCAACCATGCAGAGAGCGGATCGTCTTGTAATTCGATATATCCCCATCTGTGAAATGTTAAATAATTGGAAACCTTACTTTTTCTAGACTAAATTCCAAGGTATAGTATTAAAAACCCGAACGGGAGGGCAAATTAATTACTCACAGCTCAGTAGTTCAGTCATGGTCCAGTACTTTTAAAAATGCTCTGAATGGAATTATTAAAAAACCTACTGAATATTGAAATTAGATTTCCATAATTTAAATAATAAATTGTTATTAGCTTCCACAAAATGCACACAACGAATGAAAACAGCCCAATACAGATATTATTGAAATTATTAATTTTAATAATATGATTTTAATGGATGAAAAGTAAGTAACAAAAGCGCTATTATATTTCTTCAACAATTCCTGAAATTATTCAGAGCTTTCAGGGTTTATACATAGGTTTATTTTGCATACAAATAGGGATTTCATCCATTGAAGTGACAGCATTGCCGCCATTTTTGAGGCTTAAATGGATGATTTCAATCATATTTTGAAGTGTTTTGTTAATTATTTATCGGATTTTATAAAGAATATTAGCAATTTGAAGCATGGGATAGGATAGAACAATGCTTTAGGAACATTTTGATATATGGTAAGTTAGTATTTCTTATATATTGAGGCAAAAATTAGTTTTTTAAACATAGGCTACGTGGTACGTGTGGGCTGAGCTCTGCGATTCAAAATGTTTGAAGTTTGGACTCTTCCAAGCCCAGGCTTGGGTTATCACGTTTAAGGGTTAATCCCAAAAGTTTAATCCTGCCAGGGTCCAAGCGAAGAATAGTAGATCGAACCAGGGTCTTGAGTAAAAACAAAGGCAGTCTGGTCGAATGCATATAAAAACGCCCCGATATTACTAAACTAGGCCTGCTATGCTTGAGGTGAGACAGGGTAGGCCTATAAGTCTTGATTTCCTCAAGTAGTTTGGCTAGAAATATAATAGCATTATAGTAATTGGTGTTGCATTTAGATAATAAGCATTGTAGAACACATTTTATCAATTATTTTTATTTAATTTCTAATCAAAATTGTTATCCCTTTTCAGGTCATGTCTACGAACAGTCACAGTAGAAATTCTACATGCTTTGTACCCAACTGTTGAAGTCTGTACCGATCCTCAGAAAGAAAGATTTCAAAATTCCAACCTTCAAAAGATCCTGATAAATTGCGAGAGTGGGAATGCAACAATAACTGCACCGGCTGAAAATTAACATGTAACTCCGAGGTTTGTGAACTCTGCTGTGCCTACGTGCTTTCCAGATGCCTCTGAATATTGCGATAAAAAAGTTCCGACGCAAGTACACAGAGAAATATATGCGATCAACTGGCGCCAATCAATAAATGCAAACTGGGAAATGTAACCGGCGAGAATGCCCCTTTTGAAGGAAATAAACTTGAAAACCAACCAGCACATCCGAACCCAAATAATGAATCAACGTGCACAATTGCTAAGCCCGAGATGGAATGGTTTATGATAAAAAGTGGATCCTGGAATGCATTCTGATCAAGATGAGAAGTCTTCGAATGCGACAATTGCTTGTCCTACCTAGTTATAACTTGCCTTCGTAAGTATTTGGAAGGATATAAGAGGGACTTTGGATTCAATCCTAGTATTTCTTCTGCATTACGTATCAAGACAAAGGACATACGCACATTTTCAAGACGTGGAGGATCGCTATTCGATGAGGTTAAACTTTCGGAACATTTAACAGTGCGTGCGGACGGATCAAGGGATGGCTTCGTTAGTTTGGATCAGTATACTACCAGTAGCTGAATAGGACCAAAGCTAATTGGGTGAAAATGGATTTGTTCTGACGCACCAGCCATTTAACGGTAAGACAAATATAAATATATAACAATATGCAAACTGTCCTGGAATAAAAACTATGCAGAGTTTATTATTACTGGTACCTAGTTATTATAGTAGGCCTAGCTAGGCCTATAAGGTTTTTTTTTGTGAAGCATTATGTCATGGTTGTGTTGTGGTTTCTGTTGGAAGCTCAGATTGTAAAATCAAATGTTTACTATCTCGGCAAATAATTCTGCTTTCAAGAACTTCTGTGGAGCTGCTTTAGCAAATCAGGAATTAAGGGGGCTGTCCACACTTTTAGCAGCATGGGCCTATGGGGATTTCAATGTTAAATTCGTTTTCTTCAAACTGTTCTAACTCAA
>JAQIXP010004145.1:0-11934 GCA_034700285.1 Proteroiulus fuscus
ATGTAACGACAGCTTCATGGCAGTCGTTAGCAGCTAACGAATTTCGTTAAAAACAAGACGAGAATGCCGCCCCAGGTCTTGATTTGTTTGGAAAGCCTAAAAATGAATAGTGTTTTATTTTTAATTAGGCATAGTCTGTCAAGATTTCTTTCAAAACCTGTCAATAATTTAAAATAAAATCTGCAAATTATGACGAAATATCATTAATAGTTTGGCAAAATTGTAAAAATTAATAAAAATATATTGTAGAGGATTAGGCAGAGCCTGGAAAAACTTCATTAAATCAGATGAAACTTATAAAAGATAATATTAGGGATATTGCACAAAATAACAGCAGCAGAAACGAAAGTTTAAAATATTTATTATCGGTCCAATTAATTCAAGTGTCATTGCCTTTTTTATTTTTATTCAAATTGTCGTTTTACAATATACTGTTGTAGTTTTTGTTATTCTATGCAAACTCCATATGCTAAAGGTTTAACGCAGCTTTGTATATCCAAAAAATATCTGGGTTTGCTGATATTTGTAAACTTTTGATTTAATAGGGTGAGCGGCTGTGTCGATCACTTTGCTGAAACAGAAGTCGAAGCTTACGAGCTGTGCCGTAGCGTGATCGAAACACTTAACTTGGAAGAAGTCATTTTTAGAGAAGACTACGAAGCCCCCTTATATCTCGAAACCGAACTGAATAACTTTGTTGGATTGCACAATATTTCTAGAAACGATATTTATAAGGTTTGACATAGTATCTACTATTTATTTACTTTAGTTTATACTTGAGTTGAATTTTGTAATGTAAAATGCGCTATCTCGGGCAGAACTACGATAAAATGGGTAAAATATTTACCGTTTTTTTCAGATTTTATCGAGGATTTTGGATTCTAGTCGATTTCAGGAATTCAAGGCAAAATTTGGTTCCAACCTTATTACTGGTTTTGGGTACATCGGAGGGTAAGTGGAGACTAATCGTGTAAATTGCCAATATTTTATCACGTTTTTAAAAAATAAATTTAAAATTTCAATTTTTTTTGTTTGCTTATGTAGCAAATTAGTTGGGGTTGTGGCCAACGGCGGCACAATAACTTCTCCTGATGCCCTTAAGGGTACCCACTTTGTCTGGATGTGCGAATACCGTAACATTCCTCTGGTCTTCCTGCAATACTCTACTCCTGCCGACGATTCTACTCGTGTGAATCCTGTGCAAGGTCAGTCAGTTATGACATTTTTGTGTTTCAAGATATCTTTAATCCTAACCGCATTTTGCATTTATTAATGTCGAGTAGCCGGACTCGTCATCAAGGATAAGGCCAAGATGATGGCCGCCGTCGCCTGCACTAAAGTTCCACGGATTTCCATCAACATTGGTGGATGCTTCGGGGATGACAATTACACCATGGTAAAGGTTTATATCTGAAAGTTTGAATGATTCTGCAAATTCGCCAGTAGATTTATGCAAAAATTTCTACTTTGATTTCTTAAGTGCGGACAGACTTTTAGCCCAAACTTTCTCCTCTCTTGGCCAACTGCTCTCACATCTTTAGACACACCACTAGGGGATCAGGTAAATAGTTTTTAAATGGATCTATCATTTTTAACTTGTAAAATTGCTTTTAAGGCTTTTATATTAATTTGTGCACTTTCTTTAAGGTGGAAAAAGATTCAGATTTATCGAAGGTAGAGTCGGCGTGGGATTTGCCACCTTCGAGCGCCTTCTCTTGTGCTTTTAATATGTACAATGATGCCATTATTTTGCCACAGGAAACGAGGAAGGTAAGCTGCTCGCTCTCTCTCTCTTTTTTTAAAACAAATTTTCAGTTTCTTATTATTCCAAATATATTTTGGGATCTTAGCATTTCTCGTTAGTATTGATTCTCAGTATTATTACATTTGCCATTTATTAGGCACTTATTCAGTGTTTGCGCATTGCACAGCACAGCCAAATTCGGCGGTACTTCGTCGACAATCATGTTAGCCCAATTTTTCGAATGTGAAACTTGTAAATTTGAGGCTTTTGCTGCTACGAGAGACACTTTATTTTAAATGAAAAATTGCCTCGGGATTGATCATGTAAAAGTATATTTTTTAAAACGAAAATTACAAAGCAAATGGAATAAGTTTTATTTCTATTTACAAACATCAAATTTCACAATGATCACGAAAATAAATCTCACGAATAACAAAATCAAGCGTTTATAGTAATAGTCAAATAGGCATTCATATACACATATACTATTAATGTCAGGTCACATTAAAAATAAGCAAATTATTAAAATAAAATGGACTTTTTTTTGGTGAAAGGCTTATGTTTTAGGGATTTAATGCCATTGCAAGTTGGGTTTCGGAGAGCATTGCTTCTGTCAACATTTCCAGTTTGAAAAACACTTAAGTTCTTTGTTCTTATTCTTAAATTAAAATAATAACATTGTTAGTCTAATGAGCAACACTTTAGCTACATTTTTATGTAAATGTCTCATTTTCGGCAAAAATGGGCTCGTGTGGTTTTCGATCTCCACCCTTCAATTGTTGGGCACTAACCCTTTTTAACTACTGTCATGACGTTGGAACCAATTGGCAACGAGGCTTGCACGTGCAAAATTAAGCAAGTCTCTATAGAATATGCACGTGCATGTCTCGTGCTTAACTGGTTCTCGGGCAATGCATCAAACTACTGTAGTTGAAGACTGAAGTCCTCTCAAATGGAGCATCACCAGAAAGGTCTATTCCTCTATTCAACAATTTATTGCACCGAAGTAAATTGATTCAAATTTTTGTGATTCTGCATTTTATTTTAATGCAAGCAATACATTGTTGAATAAAAGAGTGTAACTTTAACCAAAGCTTGTTTAATCACCAAATTACAACAAAACTCTCACGTCACAATGAGTTTTGTTGTGATTTGGTGATTAACAAGCTTTGGTTAAAGCTACACACTTCTAAAGTATGTGTAGTTGAGCCTAACTACACATACTTTAACCTCTTCTGAAGAAATTTGGGTTCCAAAATGGGGTTCCTTGCACGTGCATATTCCAGCAAATCAAATGAAATTGGCATATGCTTTGAGCCCAATTTTTGGAACAATAATTTTTTGAAGGACAGTCTTTAACGTCAGTTCGAAACGTCAAACTGCCCTCCGATACTGCCTTTATAATGGCAAGGAATGTATTCTCAAAATTTACAAGCCTTTTTTAATAATTATTAAGTTATTAAGCAACAATATTTTATATTGCCATTTGGAAACCATTGTAACTCGACCCAGAATTCCAAAAATGCGAAACTGTAGTCTGATTTCGGTATTCGCAGACGTTGGGACTTTAATTTTGTACGGCACAATTACTTGGCAATGAAATTGTGCAGTTGGTGGCTAGTTTTGGCAGAAAATATTGGTCTATAATCCAGGAAAGTGTTCCACAAGAATATCCAATGAAGCTTGTTTGACGGGATTTTTGATTTGAGTTACAGCGATTCCAAAAAGCAGTAAATCATATTAAATAATTGCTATAGTCATCCCAAACGAAAGATGGGTTGAATTTCATGCCACTGTCGGTCAACAGCAGCATTGACCACGAGCCCGCCTCGGCCTCAATACATGGCATCGAGTCTGAAGCAAACCCATCTTTCATTATTGCTGACTGTAGTAACCAAATTAAAAAGATAAAAAATGAAGTGGTTTCCCCATTTGATTTCGATCCACCCATCTGATCGAAGTAATTATACCCTAACACATTGATAAATTAAAATGTTAGCAATATACTAAAATTATTCCCCATTATTCATAATTTTGTACGGATTGGCCTGGTTAGCTGGCGTACCTTCGTTTTTCCAGAAATTTTCTCTGTACACTTCTCAAATTTGGTTGTTTTTTTTAGCGAAATAACTAATAATACAAAATATGCACATTTTCCTTTCATTGGTCTGTTTTGAACAGAACAAAACCTCCATGTTTATTAAAAGTACTAATTACATTCATTAGTAAAAACGATAACGTAAACAGGTGTACAGTTTTTTTTGAGCAATGTGCTAAACGTAAATCGGACACACCGCAACGAAGACGAACGTTGCACCCATTCGTTCCCTGGAGTCTGAATAGCACGACGGCACGGCAGCAAGCATGTTAACGGTGTGCCCGCGAATCCAGCACGAACTCAAAAAAAGATTGCACCTATTTTTAGGTGTTTCGCATAAAGATCTGGGAGGAAGGATCAAAAACTGTTCATTTCCGCCGCCTGTTGTTCTGCCCTCGGATTGAACGTATCGATGTACATGTTCTCCTTTTTGTGCATGCGGCGCACGTGCGAGCGAAGATTGTCCCTGCGTGATGAACGGTATGTACAATGTGGGCAAAGGTGGGGCTTCTCTCCTGAAAAATATGACGAGTTTTGGCAATTAATTCGGATAATATGAAAAAAAACCAAAGGAAATGGGATTCCACTCCGAGCAAGGAAGACGTGACGTACCTGTGTGCATGCGGCGGTGCTGGATGATTTTCTTAAGCTGGACGCTAGCGAATCCGCAAATGTCGCACTGAAAGTCTTTTCCGTCCCTGTGCTTCTTCATGTGTTTGCGCAAGTCGGCCTCCGTGGACCTGTCTTTGCCGCACACGTAACAGCTCACCTTCACCACAAACTGCTTGGTGCCCAGCTGGTGGAGTTTGTTGTGTTTGCGTAACGATTTCTCCACCGTGCACTTGTAGGGGCACAGCTGACACTTGTATTCCTCGGCAGCGTGCCTCATGCGCTGTGGCAGCGTTCCCTTGTTGCGCTTCTTGCCGGTGGTCGACAGCCCATCGGCCAGGTGCTTGCCCATGTGCTTGTCCAGCTTGTCCCGCCGCTGCGTCTGGTAGGGGCACGCGGGGCACTGGTAGATCCGGTCGACCTCCTCCTCTGGCTCGGGGTTTGGCGCGTGGTACTTGATGATGTGCTTCTTGAGCGAGCCGCGACTCTTCATGACGGCGCCGCACTCTCCGCAGTCGTAGCCGATGGAAGGTGCGATGTCATCCCGCATGGCACCGGTGTCGATGACCAGCGCCGACTCGCCGTACTCCCCATCGTCCCCGCTACCGGGTGGACCGACCATCCCCAGGCCAAGTCGACCGTTGTGATCGTCGATGACGATCTCGTTGCCCACGTTCTGGGCGTGCATGTTGGCGCCCACGACCACCTCGCCGCTCTCGATCACCTCCGACTTGAGCATGTTGGACACTAGGATGACCTCGCCCTGCTGCTGCTGCTGTTGCTGTTGTCCATCGTTTTGCCCCACGTCCGAACCAACCTCCATGTTCTGCCCAACGCCCATGTCCGGGCTTGTCGGCATCACCAGGTGGCCCATGGGATTCTGGCCGAAGACCTCGTTCATCAACATTGTCGCCTGAACCATGTTACTCGGCTTCATGGCCACGTACGACTGGTGTTGGTGGTGGTCCATGAGACTAGGGGGCATGTGCTGACTCTTGCGACCACGCTGGCGGGGCGAGTGCTGCGGGTTGTGAGGGGGAGATGGCATCTGATACATCTTCTGGGGCGGAGAGAGCAGATAACGGTTGGCGCGGTTCATCATCACCTCGTTGTAGTCATCGGGGCTGCCGACGTGCCCGACGACACCAACCGAGGACACCAGAGCGTCCTCGGGGCAGCCGCCGTGCTGCATCAAATCGTTTTGCATCATGGCTATATCCGTGAATAACTGGTCTTGCCTGCGAAGAATGGCTGTTCGCTTTGACATTTAATCTTGTTGCGAATCTGTTTAGAAAAGACGGAAGATTATTGCTGGGCTTGAACTAGTATTTGCCAAGCTGCGATTCAGTGTTATTCCACTAGCTCATTTCCAATGTAAGATATCAATTGCCTGTCATGTAAGTACACCTAATTTGTTCTTAATAGATTCAAAAAACAGTCTAAATTTGCCTGTTTTTGCAAGCCAGTGGCATCCACGTAAAGAGCATAACAATGTGAGAAACTTTTATAACTGTCATCTCAAGTATATTGTTACTTTTAAGTGAAAAATGCATATGTCGGCTCATTGAGGAAATTATAAAATTTTTTCTGAGGTTTTATATGATTATATCCAGCTGGTGAATCTAATTTTTTTAATTAAGGATTAATTCTGGGGTAGAAAATAATAAATATACCAATTAGCTTTGAAATTCGTTTAATCTTTAAAAATTCGGTAGATTCCCTGGGATTCACCCAAAAGATTCACTTGGGATTTGGGAATCTCAATAGTTACAGGCAAAACAGGCCTATGACCTTGAAAAAAGCCGGCTATTTTCACTAAACTGAAAAATGCACAACAATTCTAAATCTTTTATTAATTCAGATTGCATTTATTTATCAATTATATGTGAAATAATTATTTCTCGATGGAGCAAATCTGTAGTTCTAATCATTATGTTAAATCTAATCTCATTTCTAAATTCTGTTACAAACGGCCATGATGGGACCGCCCTTTTCATGCCGTGCCGCCATAGCCCTCAAATGCTATGGCAAAAAAACAAACCATAAACTATTCTTGATTTCTAGGCTTACGAAATAACCCTACATTCGGTAGCAGACGAATCGAATAGCATTATTCCCCCCAAAAGCTAAGAAATCATTTACACGAAAATTTTATTTGTCGTACAAGTTTAAATCCAGCGAGCAAAATACCAGAGTTAAATGCAAAGCTGGGCAAATGGAACGAAATCAGAGCCAAGATGGCGGTAAAATGACGACCTCAGCCTCGATGCCTACAACGGCATCGCCTTCGTATTTTTAGGCTTAATCTTTACCCTAATATAAGCCTACTTGAAAAATTCATGGCGTTAACACTAACGATGTCTAACGAGTGAAAATATTGGAACAAGAGGTCTCCCAATAACCCGTTTATGCTTTTTTAAGCTTGTTTTTCGAATGGAATCGATATTCTATCCTGTGCCTCCATTGTTTCTCTTTCGGTTCGCCATACTGGCAAAAGCTTGTCAAGCTAAGCCTAATCAAAATGGCTGGGGCGCCAAATTCGTCCCAGTCGACTCACGGTTCCGAGACGGAAATTTCGAGGACGAACAATACTCGAAATAAAGAAATAAGGTAATATATCGAATATTTCATACTTACTAAATTTTCGCAAAAAAGCTGACCACCATTTAGTGCTGAAATTTATGAAGGATTCTTTGATGATAGCGTAGGCGCCGCTTAACAACCGAACGCGTACGAATATCGAATGCATGCGCGTGAATAGGCGTTAGGGCACATGAAGGGGAGGGGCCAAGATGTTCGGACTTGAGTGGGAAAGTGATTGTGTGTAGAAGTATTTTGATAGATTTTCACTTAATTTTAAGGTAAGCAAATTTGGATTATTAATATAAATTGTACTAAGAATGCCTGGCGATATCGAGCTTCGTTGACTATGTTATTTGCTGTATGTTAGAGAAGTTATCTCAGGATTTTAATAATCCAAATAAGCCTCGTTAATCCGAAGCATGTGCGCATGCATGGCAAAATTGCATGTTAATGCACTTTGAGATTTGATTTAGTAATGCAGTATTTAAACTATTTGTCAATGTATTTTACTGTTCATTCTGAAATTAGTTATGTTTTGGCTTAATGTTAACAGTACCAATGGATGCGTTAATGCTTTTTGCCTGGGAATAACTTGGTCTTGTATGTATAATCGAGTTAAATTTACTGGCGGGAATTTTAATGTTTGATGTAAAATGGCGTGCAATGAGAGCCATTTTATAACAAAAATGTATTCATGCAGGGCAATGCACCCCATAGTAGCAGCTCTGAATAATTTATTTTTGCTACCTAAAAATGTTGATATTTGTCACAGAAAGTGATCCACGAATGCGCCACCACTATTATACTATATACTTGGTTCCAATAATTTTTGGCCCTGGACTCTGGACCTTAGATGGCTGTATAATGCCTGAATTCATTCAAAAATACACAAATTTGCCTGCCTACTTGAGTATAGAATTAATTAATATACCAGATGTCGCCTGAAATCAACTTTTAAAAACTGTTACACAAGGATTGGGTCCAACAACAGTTGGAATCAGAAATAGTAAAAATCTGTGAAAATTGGAATTTGGCTTAAAACATCCCACAGGAATTTTATTGCTTATAATAGAGAAACCAACTAGTTATAAAAGCAATATCAATGCCAATACCTTTATTGCACGTAAATGTAGTTTACAGCTTGTATAAATATAGAAAATCCCTCTTATAAAAATAGTTTAACGGACGTTTGTAGGACTGCATGTTCAACAACGATCAGATAGTGAGACCAAACGATAGTTGAAAGGCAATTTCTACCATTGTTTGTGGACAGGAATCGTGATAACAGACGTACACTTCTCGTTCGTGTGGTTGGAAAAACATTCTCCTGTAATAAATAACAGTTTGTCAGGAGATATCCAATTAACGCATTACGCAATGTAGGGACACACCAGTTAATTTTGAGAACCTACCCGACAACCCAGTATGACAATGTTTCCGTGTCCCGATTCGAGTCTAGCTTGGATGCCAGTCTGCACTTGAAAAGCATTCCTTGTTCCAAGAAAGGACCCAAATGCCCGTTATTATCGGACGACCCAAAGTCCTAAATCATTTAAAATTCAATTAGTTTTGACTATCAAGAAATCTCTCTCAAATCGAGTTAGCACCAACCGTGTCTTTACTGGAATGTCGTAACATTTTCTGGATTATCAAGCAGCTGGACTTGAAATTTGAGATAATTTCCAAATGGAGGTGCCCCGTTCCAGCACCGTCATTGGTTGGACTTATTAAAACCCCGTCTGCCGAGTTCAATTGCAGATAATGAAAGAGCACGTTGGGCGATCCTGCCGTTAACCTTAACACATTAACTGATTGAGCCATTGAAATTTTACAATTATTCAAGAGTCTGCATTTGAACTTGGTTGGCCTTACTTTGGCGGTGGGGCGTTGCGTTCGCGGTCGAGGGATGGCAGGCCCTCGGCCATTGCCGCTAGGTCCAAAAGACTTGGCAAATAACGTTGGCTAGTGGATGCCTGCACATTTTTATTTTAAAGTATAATAAATAGGACATAATATTAGCATTGGTTCTAAAATTATTATTTTTAAACTTAAGGAAATAATCATAATTAATGTAGGCCCTAACATATGTCAGATGACAACGGAATAATCTGCCAATTAGTTTTGTGCAATTTATGAACAACAAGAAAGTGTAAAATAAATTTGGTAACTCTTTTGTCGTAATGTTAATTTGAACCTTTTGTTGGTGGAGTTCATTCTCTTCTTGAGAGTCCGCATCGGACCACGATTCCTTCCTGGGCGAGTTTTTTCCCCGCCTTCCAAGGATCGGAGTGGTGTCGTCGCTGGTGCCGCTCGCCGTCAGCGAGAGACTCGTTGAGTCGGAATCGGTTTCCCCTAATTAATGAAAAAAAAAATAGATAAAAAAGAAAATTTAAAATGTCCACCGTTTTTTAAAGCGTTTGCCTTGAGTTTGTTGTTCCTTGCCGAGATGAGTCCCACTCGCTTCCCCCGGAATCTGTTGACGATTCGAAAGTGCACCTGGATGCCAGAAACATAAAGGTTACGCTCATTTTAAACCGATATGTCCTGGGCAAAAGGTTTTCCAACTACTTAGTGAGAGTTTGGGCGTGTTCGCTCCTCTTTTAGCTGCCTGATTTGGCGATTTGTCGTTGGTCCGACCAGTAATCGAATCCTTTCTCTTGTTCTGTCCTAGGAATGAATCCGCCGACGCCAAACTCGGAGTGGGCGGTGCTTCGAGCCTAATTCGGGAAAAAGTTTTAAGTGCGGAATTGCCAGGTCGTTCAACGGCAAATGGAAAGATTTAAGTGCGGAAGTGCCAGGTCATTCGATGGGCAAGTGGAAAGTGCATACCACGAATCGATGGATTTGGAGATCAGTTGAACGTCCAGTTGCAACAGAGTCGACTGCGCCTGCTCGACGTAGAATGGATCCGGACCCTGAATCCCCGTGGCCCTAATGACAACGGGACGACTTATGACTGCGAATTCAAGGTAAAAACAACACTCGTTTATTAAATGTACCGTAAACTTACTTTGAGGCGCAACCGCCAGCTTCTAGAAGTACACCCATTAAGCTGTAGTTCTAATGGGGAAAAATAAGTTATATAAGTGGGGATGTACGCTTTGTAGAGTGACATTTATGATCGGCTTGGTGTCATGAGACAATTTTGGTCCATGAAAACGAATCGGGTACCATGAAAGGGCAGAAAGGTTAACTAGTTACTCTACTCACCCGACCCACCACGAGTAGAAACCACCGCGTTTGGGGCGAAACGTTTTCTCTCGGTTTGCTGGGAAACACTTCCCTCCACACCACCGCCTGCATCATCAGGTTTTTCTCGGACGTCTCGAGGAGTCCCATCAGGTACAAATAGAGGAAAGCATCTTCGAGGTCGCCCGTCGGTAGATGATTGCCGATCAAGTAACCCTAAATAAACAACGGGTTGTAATGGTCGGTGGTTGTACGGGCACTGCGGCGAGCCACGGACTCGTAGGGATTACCTTGTAGAATAGGCACGTCCCCAATATGCTGTAGAGCCGGCGCATGTCGTAGTGATCTTCCGACTAGAAATATTAAATATAACTTGTGCATAAAATTATCACCATAGTCTAGAAAAAAGTAAAGTGCCGAAATGCGTAAATTTGCTCACCATATCGGCAAAATCGGACGATTCGAATTCAGTCAGTGTTCCGTCGATGCAGCACTGCAGTAAAATTTAAAAAAACGATTGGATTTGGGAAAAATTAATGCGGACTGGATATTAGCCTGCTTTCACCTGTAAATCGACCGACACGGGCAGGTGCTGTGGCACGTACAGACGCCTGCCGAAAGGCAGGTCGGTCGAAGGATCGCCGGGCTGCAAATAAGAGACGAAAGTGTAGGCGAACAGGTGATCCACGTTCGAACGATTGGACTCCGTGGCGAATGCCCTGAGAAATAGAAATCGGAAATAAGTGCTAGGCCTATATAGCGCTGCTTGGGTGAATGAGCTGGGGTTTCCGGAAAGCTCACTCGTGTAAGGATCCGTATTGGTACTTCAGAGCCTGGACGATGGCGTTGGATAAGCGATGTATCTGATCGGGTGTTATGCTGGAAGAAGTGTTCAGAGAATTGGAAAAATCGACGTGAATATTGGAAACTGGGATGCAAGTGTTACAATAATAATGAGGAGGAAAGGAACTCGCCAGTCGCCAGGTAAGGCCAGAAGTAGGACCTCTTTTCCTTCTCTGGAATAACCGATGTGAACGATGGTAGATCCTATTAGGACTGATGAACTGGAATAAAATGGACAGAAGGGAAGTTGCAAACTTTGTTAAATCAGGCCGTATAGGGTAAACTGATCTGGAAAGTCGGGGATGAGGAATCTGGTCAGGGAAAGTCAGGGAGATCAAATAAATCCACTTAGAACAAAACATGGAAATAAAATAATTATAGGCCTATTGAAATTATTTTAACTTATCACAATTTTTATATAAAACATGGGCAGTGCAATATTGCCTGATTTCTGGAATATTTGAATCTTAAAATCTCAGAAAATTTTAGCGCCATCTGTTAGTAATTATGGGAGAAAAGGACAAAATTGGAATCAGATTTTGGCTTCACTTTCCTTCTATGCAATAGGCGTGTTTTAGCAATGTTACCCTGTTACCATTTGGATACTTAGTTAGGACCTGGAGCGTTTTACTGTTGATGCCAGTTGTTTTATCGTTTTGGATAAGGATGCCGGGTAACCAAAAGGGTAACCAACCTGTTATCTACCTAAGTAGGTGGTGTACCAAATGATTAAACAGAAATTATGGATGCTTCGTACAGGAAAATCATCGCATGAAGAACTTTGCGTTTTTGCGTTTTGCTCGTATCCTATGATAGAGTTAAGAACTACTTGTAAACTGGATAACTACAGCGTATGACAGGGTAATAA
>JAQIXP010004146.1:0-11933 GCA_034700285.1 Proteroiulus fuscus
TCCTGATAGTGGGATCACCCCCCTACCATATGGCATTCATTTGCTGCCTGTAGGGTACTGAGTTGAATTGAAAAAAATGACGTTCACAAAACTTACTGATTTTAGGGCCCACCCACCCCTTTGTCAACTTTTGTCAACATTTAGAGAAAGGACCCACCCTATTGTTGACATCATTTTTTTGTTAAAAATATTTTTTATAACAATGAATCAAATGTTAGAACATTATAAATTAATATGTATTTCAGATGTTCTATTAATTAATAATGATCAACATGGAGTAGGTTATTAATTAATGCATATATATAGACTGAATTTTAACGTGCTTCGATTACTAAAATTATTATGTCAACTCGGTGATGAAGGACCCCCCCACGTGACACCTTATTGGTCAACTTTTGGCAATATGACCCACCCACTTAACTGCAAACTCATTTATGGACAGCCCCCAACAAAATAGAAACTTCTTTATGATGCATTGTGGGATTTTGTTGGACATCTTCTGAATGTAGGAAGGCACTATTAGAAGGCAACTGCAAACAAGGTTCTCAACCTTGTTGGAACCGTCTTGGGTTGTTACCGTGGGTTGTTACCGACTATAAAGGCGAAATAGCAGATATGTGCACGTAACCAAAATATTTGTTAGTTTGTAAGTCTGCGACCAGATTCTTTGGTAGGAACCATGTTGGTATAGGAACGTGACAGGCGCAGCTTCATGGGAGGAGGGGGGGCGAAGGGGACGATTATCTCCCCACCCCAAGTTTCTTCGAACTTAAGCATTGATCATGTATGCAACTCTGAAGCAAACTCACTGAAGCACCTCTTCATCCCCCCCCCACCCCCATAACTATTTAACCGATCCCCCAACATACTCGAAACGTTTTCTCTGAACCGCCCATGGAATGAAGTTATTTTAAGCTGAATTTATCTGGAGACATGGTCATAAAATACAATGGACCAACAATAATGATTACCCAATTTTGTAATCTACTTGGTGGTGGGTTTACCATTCGCCAGCTCAAGTAACCAGACAGCAAACAGAAGTTAAATTTGCAGTCTTTGTATTCCCTGCAGAGTAAATAATTATCAAACGATTGACTTGGTTTTCTATGATGTTGATTTATGCCTGTATGCATTGGCGATCTAATATACCTCTATATGTGTGTAATTAAAAAGCCTGGCACATTTTTATCAAGTTTGGGAATTTCCGACAAGCAGACTTGGTGTAGCAAGTGTTGCTTATACATGAGCACTTGTATACCAGGAAACTTTTACTATATACTTGTTATTATGCATCGATTGAGATACTGCGAGTTCATTAACAATTGGTGGCCATGCATGCGTAAATTCCAACAAAATAAACTTAAGGGCTGGTTTGAAAGTACCTTTAAATTTCCTCAGGATTTGTGCTTTGCAGTTAAGAAAATTTACTGAATGAAAGAAACTTAATTAACTATTTGCTGTTGGTTACTTTAATGATTGGATGGGTGGAGGGCCATTCATTTCCGATAGAGCTAATTTTTTCTTTGCTGTTCGAAGGTAACAAATAAGTTTGTCCTTAATGAGTGAAAGCTTTTGGGATACCACAAGACCTAGTTTGGAATCCTAATTTAATACAATTAATGGTCATCATTGACCTTTATTAAAATGTAAGTCCAAAATGTTTTTCCAATGGCTGTGAAATGTTTATAATTGAAGTTGGAAATTTTCCTCTCTGGAATTGCTAAAATTATTGCCAGTTAAATTTGATCTGTTTGTTCTTTTTCCCTTACTATATCTACTTCAAAGAAATTAGTAATTATAGATCTTGACCACTCTGAACTAATTAGATCAATATTGAAAAGCATGGGCATTGTATTTCTATTGGAATTGATTTAGATCGTATAACATATTTGATACGAATATTCTACTGTATGGACACAACATTCATAATTCAATAAAAGAAGGCTAATCTATAAGCTGAGTAGCCCTGATTGGCTAATTCTTAATCCAAACTCATCTTGCATGGAGAATCATCGGCCCTAATCTATAGCTGAAACACTGATCTGAAAGCACAGAGGAAAGACGTTATGATAATTGGGTGCCACATTATCCATAATCCACAATGTTAGAACAAACAAGATGATCATTGCATGAATACCGGTTTACCATGGATCTATAGCTATAACAAAAATGAAATAAGAACGTGTTTTCATTGTGCTCAGGGGCGGATACGGGGGGGGGGGCAATGGGGGCAATTGCCCCCCCCCCTTAGCCAGCAAATTTTGCTGGCCAGTATACTCAGAGAAAATGGCCGCCTCCTTTCGTAATATGCGATTGCCCCTCCCTTACCAAACTCCTGTATCCGCCCCTGGTTGTGCTTTCAGATCAGTGTTTCCAGCGTGATTATTGTTTTTCGTATATACCTATTCATGGTTTTCTTCCTGCATGGCCAATCCTTTTGGTTTGGAATTACCAAATTTTAGATAAGAACCAGATGCAAAAGAATATATCATGTACCTGAACACATTCAATCTGTCCATGCAGTATTGGTGTGTTCAATTGGATCTGCATTTCTGATCTAAAATTTCTGTAAGGGTGATCTATATACTGGTAGGCCTATATCAAATAACAAAAATATAATCATTAAAGGCTGATTTTAAATTGACAGCAATAAGTTTGTCATTTGCTTTGTGCACTAAATTTGCATATTGGTTCCATATCAGATACCAAATTAAATATGAAATAGAACATATTGTGTTGACCTTTTCGTCCTTAAATCGACTTAAATTGATTATTGGGACTTTTAATCAATTATGGGCGTTTATGTTACTGGTGGACACAATTTCGTTGAGATAATATAAAACACTCAATAATTAGTACACCTATGCGACATGCATGCTGCATTGTTTTCAAATCCTTTGTTTAAGCTTAATATGGTTTCCATGATACGAGTCGGGTTTTCGGGCTTAAAAAAAATATGCAACTTTCATTTGTTAATTGTTGTCTGAATGTCTGCGGCTAGATTATATTTTAAACTATACATATATATATATAGTTATATATATGCCTATTTATTGTAAGTCTGTAGTTTTAACTCTTTTGCACATAGTCGTGTAATATTACTTATACAAATACTGATTCGCTTCACGAATACTGATGTCAATTATTTATATTTATGCTTTCATGTTAACCTGCAATGCATTATATATACTTCCAGTTTAGATATCCTGAATTAATTCTGATTTGTTTGCGTCCAAATGCCAGGTTTGTTTACACAACATTTCATCTATATCAAGTTGTACAAATTTGTGGTGGAAATAATTATTGTTTGTCATATAGGTCTGGTTATAAATTTATTGAAATGAAAGTTAAAACGTGAAAGCATTAATTTTGAAAACAGAATTCGTAAAGTTTAAATGTCTGTTTGATTTTAACATGTAATTTTATTCAGTGAGCAAGTTTATAACTTTGGCAGACAAAGTATTAAAAAATTTCTCGTGTCTTTCATATACGTATTATATATACATATTGTATTTCTAAACATTATATAAGGCCTAGGCCTATACTGAATATAATAAAATTATTATCATAAAATGGCTTATAAACTTTTGTGATAGCGCGCATGCTGCATGCGTATTTCCAATAAATATTTCGTTTAGTTTGAAAGTCTGGAACAGGAGATCAATATGGACCTAGTATTTTCTAGTATTTTTTAAATTTCAATTCTGTCTAGCTCTTTTTACAACTATATATTTAAGCCAATATAAAAGTATTTTTCTTGCTTCAGCTAGTATAATTTCTATTTTTATTTATATGCCTATATACATCCATGGCATAGAACATGAAATTTTGTGTTCATTTATGATGTTTTCAACTATTTTAGGTCCTTAATTGTTTTTTTTTCCACTCCCACTTCTCTACCCTCTTTATATATATGAATGTGTTGAACGAGCATTAATGCATGCAATGAACATTGACACGAAATCGCATTCCTAACCATTATAAATGGATCCAAGGGGAGATAAAAAAGAAGAGAAAACACGGAAACTTGCAATCATCATGTATAACACACCGGTATTAATCCTTTGAATATATAAAGTAATCACCATTATATCTATAGGTGCACTGATAGATCAGTTTGTTATTGAATTTAAAGGTTCCATGTTAATGAGGAGGGAAATTTCTTCACTGGTGCTATTGTTAATTTCTAATCCTTTGAGAAGTTGTATTTGCTCAAAATTGCCTGCTTGTGATAACATTTTTGGTATAGGATATACTGTAACACAATTAACACATTATGACCCCACATAACATTATTATTTTTTTTTTTTTTGCAAAAAAATTTAAAATTTAGACAAACGTAATTCATGCAATTGATGAATTAAGTTCTTATGCTATGGTTGTGATACCGGTATATAGATCTATAGTTCTATATATATATAGAACTATATACTATAACTATATATAGTTATTAACTATATATATATATGAAAAACAATTTGTGGAAAATGTTGTCTTTTTTCAATGGCAAGCAATTTAAGGGTTAAAATATTTTACCATCCTAACTTTTGCTCCTGCTTTTAGTAGACCATGAAATTAGTACCAGGTTTACCTTTAGCAGTTATTAAAATAATGCAAAAAATTGGGGATAGGGGCTGATGCTTTATATGTAATAGATGAAGCACTGGTAAAAATTTTTATACGAAAGGAAACCCCAAGGTTGCGTGACGAAAGTTCCCGAGCGTTAGCGAGGGCTTTCGTCACACAACCGAGGGGGGAACTTTCATATAAAAATTTTTACCAGTGCTTCATGTAATATATACACCGAATCTTTTACTGTAATTAATTTTTACAGGTAGTTAAATGTGCTTTGAAAATATTTTAAAAGTGCTGATGTATTTTAAACTGGTTATTTTCTTTAACAAACTAGTAATTTTTCACTTCATTTATCCTAAATTAGTTGAGTCTAAAGACCATTTCTTTACATGCGACTCAGCTAATTAATTAGGAAATTATGCAAGGAGGTTTTTTATTTTTGCAGTAGATTTTCTGTGATAAAAAGAAAAGAATTTCTTTTGTGTATTTGGACTGGAGGTGTATATAAAATTATTAACATTTATAATAATATCAGGTACAGAGTTCCACTCAAAAATTGCCTTAGGTAGGGAGGTGTATCATCTATAAATACTCTTAGTTTTAAGCAGATTGAAAGCAGTGATACTCTACCCAGATTGCAAATAGACAATTAAAAACAAATGATTTTACTTTATTCTCATACATTATAACGGGAAATAAAAAATCGGGGAACACATGACCTAATCTTACACAGATAGTCTGTGTAACGTTTTTCCAACATTCAACGAGAAAATCAGGAAGTCTACGAGAAAGTCAAGGAAGAAGGCAAAAGCCATGCAGATTGTCAAGGGAAGTCATTTCTTCTATGTATTACATTGGTTTGCAGGGTTAAATGAAATTTAGATTAATGTACTCTTTTCCTAACCACAAATAGAAAATGTATAGATGACTGATGCTTTCCAAAGTTAAATTTAGTTTTTTTTGAAATTTTACAAATAATATCATTAAATTTTGCTCTTTCTATATTGTCACATACCTCGTATATAATTTTTTTTTTAAAAAGTATTTTTTTTGTTCAACTTTTGCATTGGTGCCCAGGGTACATTTTCCTACTTGTTGCACCCTATGGTCTTTACTTAGGATCCGGGATAGGGGGGTGCTTAGGAACATATTTCCCCGGCTAAAGGCCATTCAAATATGACGTCATCAGTTAAGGAGAGGTGGGTTTATGAGGAAATCTTACAAATAATGACATAAGGAGGGATGGGGTCACATGAGAAATCCTACTTAAAATGCACACACCTCCAAATTGATTAATATGCTGAAGGAATGTACCCTTTTTCATTTTCAAATTTTTACTTTCTTTCATATTTTCTTCACATATTTTAAATCATTTGCATGTGTTACCTTGCATGGCATGTAACAAATTAATAAAAACCTGCTTGCATCTATTTGGTTATGGATGATTATGTTTTCCAATGTATTCATGATTTAAAAAAGTAGTTTCGAAATACTTGGTGGTTTCAAGAAAAATCATGACAAATCATGACATTTATGTGGCATAATACTTAAATTAGCATATCCACATTTTTATATTATGATGGTCCAGGACTGTTTGTAGATTCACAAGTTAACAATTTTGGACACATTTTGGATTATATAATCAAAATTAAATTTAACCATTTTTAAAGTGGGAAATAGGTAATTTAGAAATAAGTTTCCAAGTTCAATCAACAGGATTACAAACATAAATTATGTAAAATAGTAGTTGACTTTGAAAAAGAAAATAAAAAATGGAACATTTAAAAGGCATGAATCTGCTATGGCTAGGGTCAGTGGTAAGAATGTGCTTGTTGCCAACATTGGATAAATTGAAGGAAGCAATGGCACCCAGATAACACTTAAAAGAGTGGAGAAATTAAAATTCAATAAAATAATTTTAATAAAAACAAAATGCAGATTTTAATGTGACAGTGCCTACTGCTGCAGCCCCGTAATGCCATATTGCCTAGGAAATCTTGTAGAATATTTTCCAAGCTTAAAATAATGAAACTTCACAGTCACGAAAATGGTTCTTTTCGAATCTCCCACCATTTCGATTTGTAAATTACAAATCTAGAATTAGTAATGCTACCTGTTGATTGGGAGGATAACAAAAAGTTCCAAGTCACCTGGGAGAAGAGCTAAACTGCCGTAGGATGAGCAATCATTCTTAATTGGCTAGAGGTAACTTGACTTGCTGTCAATCATAATGATTAGCAAAACCATAATCTGAAATGAGTGCCAAGATGTTGATCCAAATATCTGCAAACAATTTGGCAGTTAACAAAATCCTATGTTTTAACATAGGGTAAAAAATTATAAATTTTACTTGTAAACAAAACAATAAAAAAGCAATTAAAACTAAAATCTTTTCCCGATGCTTGATGGAATATATATGGATATATAGGTAATTTAGAAATAAGTTTCCAAGTTCAATCAACAGGATTACAAAAATAAATTATGTAAAATGGTAGTTGACTTTGAAAAAGAAAATGAAAAAATGTGACATTTAAAAGGCATGAATCTGCTATGGTTAGGGTCAGTGGTAAGAATGTGCTTGTTGCCAACGTTGGATAAATTGGGGGAAGCAATGGCACCCAGATATCACTTTAAAGAAATTTGGAGAAATTAAAATTAAATAAAATTTTTATAAAAACAAGAAGCAGATTTTAATGTGACAGTGCATACTGCTGCAGACCCGTGAAGACATATTGCCTAGGAAATCTTGTAGAATATTTTTCAAGCTTAAAATAATGAAACTTCACAGTCACAAAAATGGTTCTTTTCGAATCTCCCACCATTTTGATTTGTAAATTACAAATCTAGAATTAGTAGGCTAACGCTACTTGTTGATTGGGAGGATAACAAAAAGTTCCAAGTCACCTGGGGGAAGAGCTAAACTGCCGTAGGATGAGCAATAATTCTTAATTGGCTAGAGGTAACTAGACTTGCTGTCAATCATAATGATTAGCAAAATCATAATCTGAAATGAGTGCTAAGATGTTGGTTTAAAAATCTGTGAACAATTTGGCAGTTAACAAAAATCCAATGTTTTAACATAGGGTAATAAATTAAAAAATTTTACTCGTAAACAAAACAATAAAAATGTAATTAAAACCAAAAGCTTTTCTTAATGCTTGATGGGAAAAAGGGTGTAAACTGGAACAAACAATTAGGCAAAATCCCAAATTGGGAAGGGCATAAGAGTATAAAAACCTATGCAAAATCATTAAAATTCATTCGGTACTTCATATAATCACTCAGTTTGAGAATTCGAGATAAGGTATATTCAATCATTCAGTATTCTGGTATTCAGTTATGTATTATACGGAATCAGGTATTTTAGACTAACATTTTCGTGAGCAATTTTGTGCGCTTGAAAAAGGCTCGGACCAAAAGGAAAAAGCTAAGTAAAAACAAATGATTTTTCAATATTATTTTTCCTAGTTAAAACAAATGACAACCATGGGCTAAACACCCTCAGGACATTGGGGGGAGGGTACTGGTGAGAGAGAGAGAAAAATGGGCTAAATATTTAAATATTTGTTATTTTTAGAAATTTACAGATTAATTCATTTAGTAAAGAAACTGCCACTAAAACAAACAAAAGTACAACCATGCTCCACCAAGTAGACAGTTTTTTTGCATATTAATTTTTCTTTTTGCAATTATATCAAATTTACCGATTTTAACAACATTGATTTTCCCTAACAATGTTGTTGGTTTTTTTGTAGAAAAATCGATTTAAATGTGTTGTATTTTCCCAGTAACATTAATCCAAGTAGAAACTATTAACATTATTGTTTTTACATTAAAGGTACCGATTTATCAACATTGTTTTTTCATAACAATGTTGTTGATTGTAGAAGTATTATTTTGAAATTATTGTTTTCCTCCAGCAGCATTCAACAAGTAAAAACCAAATTAATTACCTGGTTTTTGTATAAAAATTACCCGAATTTAACAACATTGTTTTTCCTACCAATGTTTTTTGCTGAGAAGTTGTTTTGAAGTTATTGTTTTTTCCCAGAAGCAGTAAACAAGTAAAAGCCCAAATTAATAACATTGTTTTTGTATGAAAATTTCGAAATTTAACAACATTGTTTTTCACTAACAATGCTGATTTTTGTAAAGAGTACTCGTTTTAAATTTATTGTTTTTCTCAGTTACAATTCAATCCTTATGAATCCGATTTAATAACATTGTTTTTGTACAAATTTCGAAATTAACAACATCTTTTCCAAACAATGTTGAATCTTGTAGAAAAATCGTTTTAAACTTATTGTTATTTCCCTGCAACATTAATCCTTAAAGAACGAAATTAACAAAGTTGTTTGTTGTTTTGTAGAGAAATCGATTTGAAATTATTGTATTTTCCCAGCAATATTATTCATTAAAAAACCGATTTTAACAACCTTGTTTTTGTATGAATTATCAATTTTAATAATATTGTTAATCCCTAATAATTTTTCTGTAGAAAATTTCGTTTAGAAATAATTAGTTTTTCCCAGCAACATAATTTTAGATACCAAATTTAACAACATTGTTGTTGTAAACATCTATTAAATTCAACAACTTTGTTTCGTATTAAATTAAATGTTTTTTAGAAAATAAAGAGAAGCAAAATTATATAGGAAATGTGGCTAGGATGTTAATTTAGGTAGATAAATTGTATCGGACACAAATAATCACAACATTTAGATAAAATCGAGATTCAAGGATCTCGGTGAACCCAAAATAGCTTGAGTCCCAAAAAATAAAATTTTGTTGGAATTCCGACATGTTTGTTAAAATTAAATTTTAACAAACCAAACGAAATGGGATTTAACACATGTGTATATCAAATTGATTCCATTTTAAAGCTGATCTCTCACTTCATTTAATTATTTCATTTAAACATTCTGCCAACATTTGTGGTTGCTCTTTGAAAATAACTGTTGATGAGGCAGTTGTCATTTGTTTGGGAATCCTACGTAGGATTAGGGGGAGAGGTTGGTTTATGTCCGAATCTCACTTATGATGACTAGGAGTGGGGGTACTAAATATTAGTTTTTTTTGATCACGTTATATTTGAATTGCCCCTAGGTAGGAGTTTTTATTTTAGCAATGCCCGGGCAAAGCCGGGTTGACAAGCTAGTATATCAATATATTCCCTGGTATATAAAGTGTTACTTTGTATTTATGTCTTGTGTTTGACCTTATGCATGACCACAATTTCCATGATTTGGAACCAAAGCATTGCAGGGGTATTGTTAAGTACCCCATTCAGTCATAGGGCTCACTACTATAATCCCTTCTCGATTTGACCCTACCATTGTCCAAGAATTTTGTTTTCTTTACATTTAAATTTCACACTGCATGACACAGACAATGGTTTTCCACCGGCAGCCTTACCAGTCTCATGCTAATCAGTGGCTTTGGCCATGGAATGCAGTATTCTTATTGCATAATGTTATTGTATATTACCACATATTTACCATAATGCTAATTACATTTTTCAATAGGTTGAATTCACATTTACATTGGCTTGCTGCAAAAATTCAATTCATAAAATATTAAATATTACCACTTAGGCTAAGAAAATGTCTGACAATTTAGTCTAGGTTAACTGATTAGGGGTAGATTCAGCAGAATTTCAGGGAGTGAAACTCCCAGGTTAGGTAAGTTTTTTTCGAATTTTTTAAAGCCTGGGCAATGCTGGCAATTTTTTTTGGAATTAAAATTTTTTTCGATGTAAAAGTTTTTTGGAAAATACTGTATAAATATAGGCAATATATGCTAGTATTTTATTTGTTTTTTTAATGAAATGAAGTATTGTACCACTTTTAAAAATTTTTATTTAATAAGTAAAGCACGTAAGATCAAATAGTTTTTTAAAAAGCAATTTGAAATTTGCTTTAATATATACAGGCCTGCAATTTTTACCACTACTAATTTTTAGTTTTTATTTTTGATATTGAATGTTTTTATTCATAAGTTTTAATGTTGGTGAATTTCGGAAGTTAATTCTGATAAATTTCAGCTGATGATGTTGGCCTATCTGTATTATTAGAAGTAAATAAAATAGGCTAATAGGTCTATCCATGAAGAAAAATATTAACACAACGGCTTTATTTATGAGTATTTTAAAATAGTTTGATTTGTTCTGTAATATTATGTCAATTTATTTTAAATTCAATATAGAATTGAGAAAAACAAGATTGGAACCAATTTATTTTTCATACATGGTTGTTTGTCAGTTTAATGCATGTTATAAGTGCATATAAAATTTAACAATTTCTTTTGTGATAACTTGTTTTATTTGGAATGTTTTTTGTTCTAAAAATATGATATAAATGTTTTAATAGTTGCACATTGTCTTCTTGGAAGAATACGCTGGTGCATAATTTGTGGTGAATGTCAGTAAATAAAATTACCATAAATACATAGGCGCATTTAGACCTGCTGTTAGGGGGGGGCCCCCGGTAAAATTTTACAATGTATTTTAGATCTCAAGGGGGGGGCCCGGTGGAATTTTACCATGTATTTCAGAGCTCAAGGGGGGGCCCGGGCCCCCAGGGCCCCCCCTAAATGCGCCTATGGGTTGAGGGGCTACGGAGGGTACCAAAGCTACTGGGAAAATATACTAAAATATCTGCCATGATTTTTGCACATCCTGTAGAAAATAAAAACGAGCGCTGGTTCTGACTGTCGGAATGGAATGACCTTGTGTTATTAAAGCTAAGCACTGTGATTGTTTAATATTTAAAACAAATTAAAAGGAAAGGTCAACTTCATTATTTGCATTGGGGAGCACAGCTCAAATACTTCCGCTGATTTTCATCATAATAAAATGTTCTTATTTATTAAACGGCACCACTTGATGAAAAGTATAGTGCCACGCCATTAGTCGCATATTTACACAACATCACAAATAAACACCCGTACTCTGTAATCCTCTAGGAATTTAAAAGACATCTTGACGTTATGGCGGCACAAAAGATTTTAAATATTAAAGACGCCTCGTGGTTAACAGGATAGGGGTTGTAGTTTCTCCAACAACAATTAAGTTTTAATCCTGGATTATCATGATCCTGTGACTGGTTTTGGCCAATGGAAATTCGGGAATGTAAAGAAAATCTAAGATTAATATTTAATTAAATTTTAACTCTTGTTGGAGAAACTGGCCCTAAGTCTTCCTCACCGTTTCCTTGTCTGCAAATTGTGTGCCATCTATTAATCATGGATATAAATATATTTGACAAAAGCTGCTTGTTTGCAATGTTAAAGGGACAGTCTCACTTTGAAACAAGTTGGTTTTAATAAAAAGAGCGTGAAAAATTATTATTAAAATGGAA
>JAQIXP010004147.1:0-11933 GCA_034700285.1 Proteroiulus fuscus
TTTGAAATTTTCCTGGGCGAAATATGGAGACTGGGCTAAAACTCGGGATGGGCGTTATTTAGAAGATTTACGGTATCATTTCATTATGCAATCTGTACTTTACTGACCCATTTGCAAAGTAAGTGGCAGAGGCCACTTAAAGATGCACTGTTCTGAAGAAATTTTGTTCCAAATTGGGGCTCAATGCACTTGCACTGTTCCCTATTTTAGAACAAAAATTTCTTCAAGACAGTGCATCTTTAAAGCTGCACTGTCCTAAGAAATTTTGCTCCAAAATGTGGCTCAGTGCACGTGCATATATGCCAGCAAGCTAACTGTAATTGGAGCCCTAATTTGGAATAAAAATTTTTGAGGAATAGAATTCTTGGACGAATCAAAGATTTCCATTATCTCTTGACGAATGCCCTGCAACAAATTGTGCAGAAATGACATTAGGATTGGACATTTTCTCACCTTTCCGCCGCAATATCCAAGCCATTTTTTCAAGCAAAAACGTTGTCTGTACTTCATCACTTCACTAACATGCTACTGATTAACTTACTCAGTTTTATATCATAAATTGACACAGAAATCACAAGAATAATAACATCAAAACTATTCAAGACTTTGATTCCAATCACGTTGATATCGTGAAAGTTCTAGGCTAAAGCGCCGTATTAAAACAAGTTTTTTAAAAGCAGAAAGCGCGAAGACAACTTACGGTGGCCCTTGCTGGCAAGTTATTCGTTTGAACACAAAGCTCAAAAATTTGAAAAAACTTTGAAATAACAAATTAAAAAGAACTTAAATTTGTAGGAAAATAAACGTCGAAAAATTAAATTTAAACATTTTAAATTTAAAATTTAATTTAAACAAAATAACTTAAGACAAACGACCTAAAACTTTGAATTAAAATTAATAAAAAAACCTGCAAATTTTGAGAAAAAACTTCAAAAACAATTTTAAAAACAACTTAAAAAAATCTTTAAAATAAACATTTAGAAAAAAAAGTTTATGCAAAACAAATTTCAAAATAATTTAAAAAACTAGAAAAATAGACAAAAATAACTAGTATAAACTTTGGAAAAAAATTTTGGAAATTTTTTTAAAAAAAAGCTTTAAATTTGGAGCGAAAAAAAGATGAAAAACAGCTTTGAAAATTATAACAAGAAAATTTTTGACAAATGACTTAAAACTTTGAAAAAAATTAATTAACCAAAAAAACTTAAAATTTGGAGAAAAGACTTCAAAAACAATTTCGAAATATATTTTTAAAAATACTAAAAAACAGACAAAAAAAATTAAGAAAAAACTTACAAAAAAAAGCTTCAAATTTTGAGCGAAAAAAAGAGAAAAACAGCTTTGAAAATAATTTAACAAAAAAACCGAAAATTTGGAGAAAACTTTAAAATAAACATTTAGAAAAAAACTTTATGGTTTTGCATAGTTTTAAAAGCAGAAACCCTGCAGTATTAAGAAACTTTCCTGCAGTTTCTTTTATAATACTTCAAATTTTGTACGGTTTTTAACATAAGAAAAACCGTGGTGTTTTTGCTGTACTTAGTTTTCTGTAGTATGTTTCATAAGAGCAAAATCTGCAGTATTCAAAAGTCATTCTGCAGTTTTTCTTTAAATACACATCAGATATTGCATTTTTAACAGAATTATACGAATTTTTCTGCAAGAATCTGTTTAATAACTGCTACATAATGAACACGGGCAGAATGAAAAAAAATGCAAGAATGAGAACAGATAAAATGGGAAATGAACAAAAATTAAACAAAATATCAATATTATGAAACTGATGTTTAAAAAAAAACGGCATTCACACTTTTACAAAAAAAATGTAGATTATTTCAGAAAATGTTCATTTTTTTTCAAGCAGCAGATAGAAAATTTTGAGGATTCGTAATTGAAGCAATACTGAGATTGTCTACAAAATTTTTTTAGACAATGCCCTTGAGAAAAGGCATTATTTATAAATGAAATTGTGAAAAACAATTTTATGCAAAATAAATGCATAAAATCTTATTTTTGCCTAAACTCTTATTTTTGCCCAAAATCTTATTTTTTGCATAAAATACCAGAAAGTCTATAAAATAAATTTACACAATTTTAAATGCATTAAAATTTATATTTAAAATCTGGTTTATTTAGCTGCAAAAACAGCTTTTTTGAAATTCAAATTCGCAACGATCACAACTCAAAAATCCACATTTTTCAAAATTATTATTTTTTTTTTAAATCGTGATTTTTAACAAACTAGATACCAAATTAATTTTTTTTTTCTGAAAATAATCTTGGATTATTTTTGTAAAAACATAATCAGCCTTTTAACATACAGTTTTTTAAACAAAATATTTAAAAACATAAAAAATGGAACATTTTGGTTCGATTACGCTTACTCGAACTCGGGTTTGCTCGATTCGTGAACGATCTTCCCGACGTGGGAGAACTTTGAGAAGTGATCGTACCGACATCGGATGATCCCGACGATGAGCCGCTCCGGATTCCTCTGGAACTTACACTTCGGCCTTAGCCGTTCTCTTCCTTCTGGCAGCAGGAACCCGGTGCTGTCCATGTGCCCGTCTTCGAAAGCCTGGTCCTCTTCGGGGGTGCGCGGATTCGGAGCGTACCCGGTGACGTCGGTGAAGCCGTCCACTTCCGCCCGATCCTTAAAGAAGGTGCATCCGGCGAAGATGGACAGCGAGGTGTTTAGTTCCTGAAATCCGGCTGTTTGGATCAGACGACGATCGGGTCCAACAGGTGGCACCGCCAGCCTTCCGAGTTCCAGGAGCGTGCTATGGAGAGGCGACAGTCGCGCCGAATACATGTGCAGGCTGGCGTTAAGTCGCCCAGCGCGGAATTCCGAGATGAGCATGTTCGTTTCGTAGGGGCTCAACAGCAGCAAGTTTTGGCAACCGTTTACTTCAAAGCTGGTGATCCAGTTCACCGGTCTCAAGAAAGAATCCTTCGGATCTTTCGCCCGCTGTGCCACAATCGTGTTTAAGAAATCCTTGGTGATCAGGACGCCGCTGCCCCACGCTAGCCTCTCGTTGTGCTCCCATACGGATGTTCCATGGATCCCGTCGGATAACCGCAAGGCAAATTCGGGTATGATCCAATCAGAAACTTGCTTGTTCTGGTCTCTCAGAAACGGAATGATTCCTGGATGGAGGTACGGCTTGTGGGGTTTCTCCACTCCAGGCCGGAAAACTTCCCGTTCCTCCTCCAGCTCGTGTTCTAGTTCCCGTTCCTGTTCTTCGTCCAACAAGTGGACATTCTTCTTCAGTTCCGGAACGTACTCCCGGCAATGCGCCACCACTCGTTTCTGGTAAGCGCGCAGGCTTTTGCCGGCGCAGACCTCGTCGCAGCACTTCCCCAACTGGCTGCCGGCCACGGAGGGGAATTCTGTCGTTGTCCACGGCATTCCGTACATTTCCAGCAGTCGCGTCGTCTCTGGCTGTGAGACCGTGTCGGCCAGACGGGTGCGGTCGGCGGCCGTCTTGCCGGTGGCCTCGTACGAGTCCTGGGCGGCATTCTTCCGAATGTAGCTGCAAGCTGCGGCCACCCAGTGCGGGAATCCGTCTCGGATGGCATTCCGGCTGTTGTTCAGAGCCCACTTCAGCACGTGGGACGTTCCGCAGACCGCTCCGGGCTTGATGAGTGCCTCCACCTCGTTGTGCACCTCGCTGGAAGCCCAGAAGCAGACCGTGTGGCCTTTGCCCAGTTTCCGCATGCGCATGCAGCCCTGCACCAGTTTGTCCTTTGGCACGCCTTTGCCGAGGGTCACGCAGCCCTTGGTGCCAGACGGGATCTTCAGATCGGTGCCGCGGGTGTGGACGTCGTCCAAGTAGATGACACACTTGTCCAACATGCCACGAAACGGCGATATTTCAAACGGAACCGGATCCAGAACCAATTTGTCGCTCCTCGTCGTCCGGTTGTCGGCGTTGAAGTAAACGGCAGCGCGCTTTTCGTTCGGATTCATTAATGTCAGCCACTCCCTAGCCACGCCCTCATTGTCCAGTTCTAGCATCAAGGCACCGACATCCAGCAGGAGCGGAATGCCGGCCGCCACCAAATCCCTCAGGATGTGCTTCGCCGTGACATTGGCCGGAAGGCTCTTGTAGGAATTGTTCTCAGCCAAGAGCAAGTTGGAGAACACTTCGTAGTTGGTGAGTTTCAGTTGCGGAAGGTCCTGCTGCGGAATCATCAACGGGAGCAGAAGCCTGGTGTCATTGGTTCCGCTGAACCCCGTTGTTGGTTTCCCTGTCCTGTCCGAGGCAAGGTCCCACGGTGAGCAGATCATCTTGGACGGAAACTGCTTGGCCTTGATCGGCAAGATGACATTGGAAAGCCAGTAGTCGACGACCGCCTTGCTGTTCCGCAGAGCAGGATACAGGTAGTCCGTCCTTTGCCTGTAATTATGCATATTGATTCCCTGAAGAGACACGATGGACGGGTGCGGATCAGCGAGCGTGCATATGATCCGCGCATACTCCAAGTCCGGATCGGGCTCCCGTAGAACTCTGGCAAGGCATTCGTCCACCTGCTCGTTGCTCAGTCCGGAATAGTAGTAGCTCAAGTGGGTCAGCACGAGTGCCACATCGGGATGGCCAAACTCCGTCCTTTCTGCGGCCACATCCTTGGCCCGAAAAGGCACTGCCAGCGGATTGTTGCCGACGGGGTTCACGCCGTAGTTCACTCTCCAGCGCTTGTTGAAGGTTACAAACAGCACGCCACATGCCATGAGGCCACGGAGGATGAGTGCAGTCTCCTGAAACACGGCGACTGCTTCAGTGGCGAGGAAGTCGTACACGGTCTGGAAGATGCTCTCCTCAATAAGCTCTTCTGTGAGGAATCGGCGCAGAATTTTTTTCTGGCTTGCTCGTAGACCGGGTAACACGATGGTTGTCCGTCCCTCGACTATTCGGTCAGCGAGAATGTTGCAAAACTGTCCGTAAGCTTTGGCCTTTAAGAGCCTGCAAGGTGGGAAGCAGCCCTTCGTCACGCCGTCGTTAAAAAGCTCTACGGTACCTTTCTCGCACGTGGCCTCCAGTTCACCAAAGACGCTCGGGATAATGACCAGCAGATTCTGCAGGACTGTCCACCGATGGGATCCTCCGTCCAGATTCATCTGCGATCCCAGGGTGTAGATCAATTGGTACTTCACTTGTAGGATCTCGTCAGACTCGTCGAGAATCTCCCGCGCTGTCTCGTTCAACCATTGCTGGGTTTGCAGGAAAGTCTGAGCATCCTGGCTTCCCGCTCGGCACTGTTCGTAAGCCATCAGCTGGAAGGACAGCCGATACTCCGGTGTGGTAATGCAGATTCCGCCTTTTCGGCAACACTCTTGGTACACGTTCAAGAGCCGTGCGACTGCCACTCCCGCAATGTGATAGTCGCGGCGGCACGGGAACGAATAGATGCGCCGGTTCAGCAAGAGTCCACCGAGGTTCAGACGCAAAGCCTGCCGGTTCATGTTGTACAAGGATTTCAAGACGGACAGGCGGCAGAGCTGCTTGCCATCCGCCAGCCGCAGGACGAGCAACGGGGTTATAACCGCCGTCTTCCCCTCGCCCATGTTCAACTGCATCACTGCATTCTTACTGCCTGATGGATTTTCCATATGTTCTGCAACTTCCTTCTGGACCGATCGCACCAGCAGATCCATCTCGATTTCGAAGAGCAGCCACTCGGGCCTTTCCGAAGGACTCCAGTTGTCGTGAGGCCTATTGTCCAATTCTCGCTGTAGTTCAACTTGGGCATTGCTCCTGATGTATCCGAGACATCTCTCAGCATATTGCTCGCAGGTTCTGGCAACGCCAAAGGCCCCGATGGCATCTCGAAGACACTTACGCGCCGGATGCCCGTCTCCTGCCCAAACACGAACCAACGGCAGCATCGTCAGAGGCGTCAACCGGGGTGATATTCCAGCAGAAATCAGGATCTTAAACAACGGGTTTGTGGTCATCGGTGCAGTCGCGAGGTCCCAGAACTTCTTGCTTTCCTCTTTATTGATTTCGTACATTGTCTTGAAGTGGGAGGTCAGCCCTTCATAAATCGTCTTGTCGTACGCCAGAAACTTACTCTGCTCCGGCAAGATTTCCTGGTTCCGTATTTGAAGGCTGCTAACAAGATGAGCCCAGATTTTGCAGGAAGTGCCTGCATTCGGATCAGTCAAGATGGTATCCTCGTTTTGGCTTTGGAGGGACCTTACACACGATTTCACTTCTGGAAGTTCCGCACCTTTGACGACTCCTCTTGAAAAAGTAATTCCAGCATGCTCGTAGGCGCCGGAACGGCACTTCGGGTTAACATCCGACAGTTTTAACTCGATCGGCTTTCCTGCATGGTGCTGAGGTGGCGCCGGCATCGGTTTGGCCAGTTTTTGACACACTCCGTCCGAGTTGGATTTGTATCCTCCTAAAAAGACAACCATTTTTTCGACTTTATCAACGAAGTTCTTCAGTTCAAGATTGTGGTACCAATTTTTCATGATGGGGTTCACATTTTGGATGACTTTATCTAAGACCAACAGTTTTTCAGTGTCGCCGGTGAAACAGTTCAACACCTGATCGCAAGTCTGGCTGGGCCATAGGTGTGATATCGCTTCGGCCAAGTGATGAGCTACCCGGTTCACCTTTTCCTTGAACTCCTTACGCAGATTTTTTTCAAACGATGTGAGTGTTTTAACAGACGGACGATGCAAATGCTTGTTTGCCTTAAGGTAGGAAGCAAATCCAATACTACAGTTCTGTATCGTGGATTTTATCGTGCCACTGTCATAGAAATAACATCCGGGGCGCGAGTAACTGGAATAAGGTGGCGGATCGATGCTAGCAAAACTTGTGTGATGGACAGCCACGATCTGCAGCAGGACGAGTTGTTGCTCGGGCAGTCCCATAAATGCAAAGCAGCACAAGATCAGCACCCAATCTAGACGCAACTTGCTAGAAGACACTATCCTGGCCAACTGATACAAGTCCAACCAGGAATTCCAGAAGTCCAGCAGCAGCCACTCCAAGACAGTTTCTTTGTAAGCAAATCCTTTCTTGGTGACGCCAACAAGGGAGCTCCTCCTGGAAGTCAGCGACTTGTGAAAATCCTTGGCATAATAGTGGGTGTACGTCCACCGGTCACAGAGGCATGCCAGGTTTAAGATATGTTTAACGTTTTCAGCCGTAAAGTCGTAGTCGAATTTGGAGGCCGGACTGACGGCCGGTTGCTCCAGCACCAGAAATTTGGCGTCAACGTGGCACTGGTCAGTCGTGCTCTTGAAGTGCCGCCAGTAGGCTTTCGTGCAAAGATCGTGCTCGCCGGACAGTCCCACCGCGTATTCGGGAAATTCCGGAAAGAGAACGGGTAGCCGCTTGCTATCGCTAACCAGCTTCTTGACGACAATCCGAAAAGCGTCGCTACAGCACATAGAATTCTCCATGGGCCATTCGACCTGCGTCATCTTATTGGCCACGGAATAGTACATCCTGTTTGGCAAAAGCGCCCCGATGAGCTTGAGCGTGTGTGCCGACTCCCTATCGAAAGGCTCGCACGACCAGCAATGGCCAGACTGCAGGAGCTGCAGAGCCCGTTCCGTTCCCGTGTGTCCGGTTAGTGGGTCGGGGAGAGGTTGCGAGGTCAACGCATGCAAGTATGCTAGATACAAACTGGCCGAGATGGTCTGACCGGACCTCAGCTGCCGAAGTTGGGCATCGATCTCATAGACGAAGTATCCGGGCTGCCTCAGATTCAATGTGCTGATAGTAACGCCATTACTGTCAAAGCTAACTGGTCCGTGCGGGATCAGGATAACTTTCCTGGCATTGTTGCCTACGTCTGGTTCCAGTACGAGTCCGTTCCGCAGACCTACGAGAGTGCCACAATCCTGCTGCCTTGCCACTTGCATCTTCGGGTATTCCAGCGAGGAAATTTTCAGCTCGGAACTGCTCAGTTTCACCGTAAAATGCAACCTCATCCGGGGAAGTACGACATCTAAGGTATCCCCTTTGCTAGACTCGTCCTGTCGCGGGAGAAAAATTTCGATGAAATGCTCGTGCTCCATGCGCCGGAATACCGCCAGGAGGACCTTGTAACTCTTGCTTTTGATGTTGATGACGCGTCTTCCGGTCGATGTTTCGCTAACAAATCCAGTCGATAAACGTCACGATTATCTTGCGACTTCAGGGATCGGAATACGATAAGTGCATCCTGTTTGTTCCACCAGTGCGTATAATTTACGATCAGATCGTGCGGCAACTGGCCCTCGAAGGCGGAGTTCGGCACGTACTCGAATTCCACCGAGTCTGGACAAACTTCCGTAATGACGAACAAACTACCTTTTGTGGCAAACACAATCTTCGACTTCCGGTAATCGTATTTGGAGATGACGGACCAAGGCGACTGTTTCAAGGATTGGACTTCAAATATGTAAGATCCGAAGACCCGTTGGTAGTCCTCGTGCACCATAAGATTCTGCGGTAAAAATCCAACGGGCTTGCCGTTGACGTGGAAGAGTCCTGACAGGATGTCGACGTGCAGGATAGTCGGACAACAGTCGATCTTCAGGCTGGCTTCGTACACCTGCGGATATTCCAGGCAGCTTTTCAAAATTACAGCTTCTCCCTTCCGGATCTTCGCCGCCCCAGACCACGCTGCTCTCATGAAACTGTTTATTTCGTCTGCGTTGCAATTCAGCACTTCGTGAAAAAAGTTTTCGTTGGCGATGCCGCACTCCCGAACTCTCCGGAGCTGGTTCCGCAGTGCGATGGGAAGCGCCGCCACATTTTGGGCGCTGATAATGATATTGTCCCGCAAGATTTTTACAGACAGGAGCCACGTTTTCAGATCGCCCACCAGAAATTTCTTTGCCATGCCGACATCCAACCAGTACGTGAGAGAGCAGCACGACGCCGCTTCGAGGAGCTTCCTTCTACTAATCTTGTTCTGCTCGGCGGCTGGCTTGTCGGCCAGTTCACCGAGGATAGTTTCTATGTCGTTGCACCACTTGAGAACGATCATTCGGCACTTGCTCAAAAGATCGAAGCACGTTTGCCAAATTCCGGCATCATCGCTGATGGAAAAGATTCGCAGGATTATAACGATGGCCGTCGACAGCGTCAGATGGTCTTCCCAGTTCTTGGAGAAACCGCCGATCATTATGTCTAAAAGTAAGAGAAATTCGCTTACAAATTCCTTGCAGAGGAAATCCTCGTGGGATTCCCGGATAAAGGTCGGCGGAGTCAAAGGCGGTCCTGCCCGCCACAGAACCTGACAAAACAGGCTGAAGACCGACCCTGCCCTCAAGGTCAGCATTCCCTGCTTCAACGCTCGGTAAAGATTCCTCAATTGAATGCGATGACCGGCTCTCATCGTTCCAAACTCCTTGAACTCGGTCAGTTTCAAATTATGCGGGCATTCCTGCTGCCTTGCTAAAATAGCATTCTGGGAGTACGGATAATCGTGATCGTTAAGGGTCCACTGAAGCCCGGCATAGGGTGAGTCAGATTCCACCTCAAAGACAAACTGCAGGAATATAGTTCCCGGAATTTGGCTCAACGGGTTCAGAAAATTGCCATTGACGCAGAGAACTTGGTCACAATTATTTTCCACGACAAAGTTTTCAATTGGTTCTTTCGGATGCAGCATCTTGAAATGGGTCGTGCTGATCGGCATGTCATTACTTCCGATATTCACATTCCAATCGAGACGTCTGGAGTGGCCAATCAACTGCTTGTGTGCCGGCCACATTGTCTTCATGCCACTCGCAGTGCTCAGTGTTTGCAGATGAGACCGGAATGTTGAGAGTACATCGCGTAAGCAGGCAATGGGTGTCGGAATCAGGAGTTCAAATACTATTGCATTCTGGGCGATAGAAGATGATGGTAGTGGATACATGTATACAGCAACTTTCATGTCATCGGCTTTTCTTTGCAGTAGACATTTTCTACATGTAGTATAATAAGGCCAATTAGTGCACTCGCAACACATCCGACGTATTTCTGCAATCATCCTTTCCCATTTTGCCTTCTCCCGCTCCACTTCCTGTCGTTTCTCGCTGGCCTTTTCTTCACCTTCTTGCAAAATTTGCCGGAGTTTAGCCATCATTTTAGGATCCCTTCTCGAATGTTGGACGGAGTACGAGTTTTGGCTGGGCACTCGCTCTTCCAGCAAGCCAGGATTCGTAGCTTGGGCCGTTCTCGAATCAAAATAAGTTTCAAGTTGCCAGGCTAAATTCAAGTCGGCTCGGCAAGGCAGCGCGAGATGTGGAACAATTTCGATCGGTACACAATGTTTATGGTCCAAGAGGTCAGGATATGCGTTGCACACCACCTTGTCAGCAACCTGGATCATCTTCAGACAGGTCAAAATCATCCGACTCATGCCTACAGGATCACGTTGATAATATCCGGAAGCCTTGCGCAGGTACGAAGCGAAGATTACTCGGATGTGCTCGCAGCTTTGCAATTGGACAAACTTGTCCCAAGCTATGACGTTGCGCTCAAAGTCGAACAGCGCTATTCCTAGCTCCTCCTCGTCCGCCGTATTCAAGTAGCTCAGCTGCGTGAAACCGTAGGTGGACCGATCCCGCTTTGCTCCGACCGGAACCACAATTTGCACCGGCTTGTATGGGTCGCTGACGGCAGCGTTCCTGGCATCAAGTTGCGCCCGTGCATTCTTCAGCAAGTGATGAGTGTCCTTTACGAAAGTAAAATCTCCTTGAAGATCCAGAGCGGCCCGTTCCGATTCCTCGTCAATCTTGTCCGTCCATTGTTTGTCGAGGCGTCCGCGTAGTTCTTCGATAGCCAATTCCACTGCGCCACTGAGTTCCGCCAATGGTTTCTGGTTGGAGAATTCTGGAATTTGAGTCAGCTTCAGGTATCGCCGCCCGATTTTCGCCAGAATCTGAACGCCCTCGTCGGCCCGAAGCGACTCCAGGGAGCAAAATGTGCACAAAAATCTCAGCAGGACGATCTTGTAAGCGCGCCTACCAGCCGTCGGTCCGAGCTCGTAGACGAGGATCATCTGCAGGATGGCTTTCATCGATGTCCAGAGACCAGAGCGGCGGAACGGGATACTATAGCCATCGACAATGACAACTTCATCACGGATTTTCTTAGTGATTCGTGGAAAGGCCTTGCACAAGCAACTGTCAGTGCTGCACAGCGACGCGCAGATCCACTTGGAAACGTACATCGGATCGGAAACATCCCGGTCATTGCCGCGCAGCGTGTCGGACACCCTGGTCTTGGACATGGCTTCTGTGATCGGCGTGGTGTTGAGGGCAATCAGCTGCCGAGCCAGAGCTTTTGACATCACTAACTCGTTTCGAGGAACGTGAACTGACTTTTCCGGGAAAATGCAGGCGAGTTCGCCGGGCGCCGAGATGACGTCGGCAGACGTCTGTAAGGCAGGAAACGTCGAGACTACGACGCTGTTTGGATAGTCATCGCAAGAGATTTTTGGGATGCTCACGATGACGCCAGTGTTTTGGGCCCGGATGTACAATGGCAGGAAGTCACCGTGTTTTAGATTGGCGAGGGTCTCGGCGAGGACGCCTTCGTCAGTGGTGTCTTGCACCCTCGTCCAGACTTCGAAGGACTCGACAGCTACGCGGGAAATTCCAATCTCGTCCAAGTTCAGGTTTGACAGGAACTTCTGGAACGTCTTTAGTAAATATGTTTCCTCCTGGATTATGTTTTTCGAGGTTCCCGTGAGCTTCACGGGCAGAAACATGTGGCGAATCAATGAATGCATTTCTTTCAGGTCTGGCATTCTGATTTATCTAACTGAAAATGAATTTCTCAAAATTATTGTGTATTTATTGAAATTGGAGTCTTACTTAAGGGGGCTGTCCACACTTTTAACAGTATGGGCCTATGGGGATTTCAATGTTAAATTCGTTTTCTTCAAACTGTTCTAACTCAAGAACGGGTAAAAGTTCAACAATGGGG
>JAQIXP010004148.1:0-11932 GCA_034700285.1 Proteroiulus fuscus
CAAATGCTTCTAACACAAGAATCTAATAAATCCAATAACTGGTGCCACTTTTTAAAATCAAAATTTAATACTTGGGGCCTATCTTATATATGGCTGGCTCAGTCTGCTGAATTTGCACAAGAACATTTATCAATAATTGAAAATAGGGTGATAGAAATTGAAAGACAAAAAGATTTATATAGTATTGAGCAATCAACAAACTATTTACATTATAAATTTCTTAATTTTTCAGGCTCAGCTTCATTTCTGTTAGATATTGAGATTCCTCTTCCAATTATGCGACTATTCTCACAAATTAGAACATAAGTTTCCATTTAAATTAAATAAAATAATTATTTTCCCTCCAGGTACCACTTGCTTATTATGTTCACTAAATGTTTGTGAAGACCTAGTTCATATTCTGACTTGTTGCCCTAAATATAATATACTACGTACTTCTCAGAGTTTTATTAATTTAAATTTACCATCAAACGGGTACAAATTCATGAAGTTATTTAAACATTTGAATAAAGACAAAGTTTATACTTTATTCAATAACATACAGCTATTTCTGAAATTCAGGCAAACACAATTAACGAATCTTATTAATAATCCCTCATGAATTGAATCGTTCTGTATAAGTAAAAATTTATGTGTTTTTATTTATTTATTGTTATTGATATTTGATTCAAGTGTTTTTGCGGATATTGTATGTAAAGTAAGCGTGATTTTCTTTTTGTTTCTTGTAAATTTTGTTAAATACTTTTGTGACCATTACTCCCAATTTGGCTGGTGTAAGTAAAAATTTATGTGTTTTTATTTATTTATGGTTATTGATATTTGATTCAAGTGTTTTTGCGGATATTGTATGTAAAGTAAGCGTGATTTTCTTTTTGTTTCTTGTAAATTTTGTTAAATACTTTTGTGACCATTACTCCCAATTTGGCTGGTGTTTTCACCTGTGCCGTAATAAAAATTCATTCATAAAAAGAGTTTACAAAACTCTCGTTGAAATAGGGCAAAGGAAATTAAGGGCCCAGGAGAAGTATTAATTTATAATTGGAAATGGAAAGAAAACTGTCCAAAATGTTATCTATACAGATATCGATTTATTGTCCTGTCAGCTAAATTTTCATTGATGGCTGGAACAAGGGTCTTTTACTGATACAGTAGTTCCAGAAAATTTGTGTAAACACTGAAAATTCTTTTGTGTGATGAGAATAGTTGTTAAAATTTCATGGGTGCTGGGGGGAGGGGGGTTGAGAGCGGTATAGATTTGCGAAAACTTTGCTGATTACCCAACTAGTGATTAAAATTTAACAAATTTTAGTTTTGCCAATTGTCAGTCCTACAATGTGATTGGTGGTATGGTCACCACTACACCCTCCATTAGGGATGCCCCTGATTGTTAGTAATCCTTATTTGAAATTTATTGGGCAATCACTTATGTGATCACGTGGTAATTAATTCCACATGTACTCTAATACTAGCTGCTTTCAATGCAAGTATTCTATACTCTTCCGTGATCTCTACGTCTTTATCATTGCCAGTACTAGCATTCCTTCTACATTGGTGCCCATCGCATCTGCTTAAATTTTCAAGCACTAGCTTTCTGCAGTGATGCTTACAAATTTTGTTGTGCTCATGCATTATTCTTTCCTTTGTTTGCCTTATTCCTTCATTGTTTTTTTGTTTACAGGGTAAGCTGAAATAAACTGATTTACTTTCACTGTTCAACTTGATTCACGACTCTTTACTGACTCTTGCTCTCCAGTCTCACAGAATTGAAGCTAATTCTGAATAACATGGGCACAGAGGGCGACCATGTAGGAGCAGCTAGAAGATCTAGAAACATTTAGCGAGGGAAGTTGAAAAGTGCATTTCAGTATTTTGGGGAAAATGCTAAAAGAGTGCAAAAAAGTAGTGCTGTTATGGCAAAGAAAACATGCAAATTTGGACTTTTAAGTCTCACATTAATCACTAAATCAGCCAGAATGCACAGCAGCTGAGGAGGAAATTGAAAAACAACACCAAAGAATGACAAGCAAGAAAAATTGTTAAATTGAGTTTGTTTTATATGTACTAAATTAAAGTTCTTTCATAGCTGGTTTCCTGTTTTTGTGAAATATGTAAACAGAGCTCATTACAAGAAATAATATTTTAGATGAGTTCAAGACAAAAATCACCCTAAAAGAATTTTCACCAATGGGCATTGCAATGAAAAAAGTGCATTTCATTAAGTATTATGACCATGTTCTGTAAAATTTTTTTAATAAAAATTATATTAAAATATTTTAATTAAGCACCAAGAAAATAGTGCCATCAGGCAGCATGCGCTCAAGATGTTATATGTTATTTGCATAGATAATTATGTTTCAATGAATGATTGTGGGCACTGCTCTATGATGCCTTATTTACATGCACAGCAAATTCAGTTTGGCATTTTCTCAGAATATTTAATTTAAATTTCCAGATTGTTGTATTTTTTGAAACGATTGTATTTGGCAAAGAACATTAAAGATGCACTCTTCAGGCAATATACATGTCATAATGTCATGGAGTACATATGTTTATTTCAATAAACTAACTATCTGGAACATGCACTACACCATATTTAAGAACAATAATGCATTAAGAAGAGCGCATATTTTAATTTGTATAAAAGATGCTAGTTGGTTTATGTATAATTCATTAATATGTCGATGAAAATTATTTTTGCTTTTTAAAAGTCTTGGAAGCAGTTTTTGGTTAGGAAAGGCATGTTTTATCTTAGGGAAATTAATAAAAACTTGTGTTATAGTCAGAGAGCTGTTTAGATCATGGAATGTCAGAAAATAACTTTTTGAACAGGAAAAGTCAGGAAAAATGTTATTGATCATAAAAGCTCTGCTTTAAGTCACGAAAATTTGAAAGAAACCATTTTTGACCAGGGAAGTTAGGAAAAACCAAACTGACATTAAATTTCAGGAAAAACGTTTTTGTCAGGGGAAGTCAGGACATCAAACAAATTTTAAAAATCTATATGAAATGTACTTTCCCATACTATATTTATCCAGCCATGCTTCTATTATGATCAATTTGTGGATCAAATCAAAATGGTCAAATTCTTCATGTCATTTTCCAATTAGTCTTAAAGCTAGCCATCAAGGAGTTAAATATATCAGAAAATTTCACAAAAGATCAGTAAAACATCACTCACATGGAATGATGATGCATGGAAGTCAAAGAACTTCAGATTTAACATTTTTAAGGCAAGGTCCAACAAACTTAAAGTGAGTTTTGGATGTATCTTATGTATTTAGCCTATATCCTGACTTGAAAATAAATGTGCATCCATTAACTCTGATTTTCCAGTTATCCTCAGCTGACAGGAAAAAGATGAGAAAAAAGTAAGCTGGTTGCTGCCTGAAAAATAGGCTGATTTGAAAAGAATAACATATACACCTCATATTGGAAGACAAGAATGAGGATGCACCACTTCTGTCAACCACTTTAAATTTCCACTCCCCATCCACCAAGCTGCAGATTTTGGAAAAGAACCAAAAGTGAACAGTCATGCCAAAGAACTCATCAACACTAGGTAAGATTTATTTTCTAGAATTTCTATAATTTAAGTTTAAATTTGGTTTCCAAGTTGGTGAAGAAGCATTTGTTTTTGGATATGATACTAAAATTTTTTAATATAATATATACTTGCATTTTTTGCATGCATTTTAGGAAAATTTTATTTAAACCTTTTTGAATTATTTTATGAATTTGTAAGTGAAAATCTCATCTATTTAATAGGTAGTGTTTATTTAAAAAGACATGAGCATTTTGTGTGAATGAGCGAGTCATCCAAATGTAATAAATGTGTAGCTCTTTACAAAGATTTAAAGATCATAATTGATTCTTCTTATGAATCCGTGAATGATGAAGCTTTAAATTGGTTGTCTTTTTAAAAGTTGCCCAATCTCAAGCCTAACTTACTTTATTTGTTTATTTTGACTACTTTTAAGATCATTATTGCCAAAGATGCAGACATCACACTTCAAATGAAAGTGACAATGATGATGGTAAGTTGGTTAGCCTTGTTATGTTTATATCAAGCTTTTTTATATTATGACTTTATCCTACATCAACCTAGGCCTAAGTTTTTTTTCATTGTGACTATTTTAAGTTTACAATTATCAGCAATATCTAACCATCATAGACAAAGACATTACTTTAAATTAAAGTTATACTATCAATTTCCTATACAATGTCAAGTTTGGCTATATAAAAGCTAGCATATTGATGAAATAGTTAATTTTTTTAAAATGCAGTTTTTTCATAATTTGACATAGCCATAATGTTTTAAGGTGCATTTTCACCAAATATTTGAAAATGGTTACAAGTGTTTGCAAATAGAGTATTATGATGTAATCTATGGACAGTATCTACCTATTATTAGCCAGTATTATTAAAAGGATGTTCCAATATTATTATGATTTGCAACTACATCATTTCCAATATATGCTTTAAATGAGTAATTTTAGATGAATAATTTCTATTTCAAGTTTTTGTACATTGTGTCAAGTTTTAATTTGATTTAGGACTAATAAATGTCTAAAGCCTTTGTTGACAGCTTTGCACTTGTTTTAAAGAGTAAATGGCCATAAATAATGCATTGATATTGAATTTGGTAAGTGGTCAAAATAATAGCTCAAACATTAATAAAATAAAATTCTAAATATATTTTATTCTGAACTAGTTAAGGGGGCTGCCAACTGATCACACAAACATGGGTGTTACTGATGGTGAGAAAAAGATATTAAGGTGAATGAAGAACCATTGCTGGTGACAACTCTATGCATTCGCTCACTATGTAGAAGCGCTAGTGCTACTTATAAACAAAGAAAAAATCCACAAATATGCAAGAAACTCCTAAAATATAAAAAACAGTCACAGAAGTCCATTTTAAACAGTGATGATGATGAACCATTGCTGGTGACAACTCGATGCATTTGCTCACTATGTAGAATCGCTGGTGCTACTTTGAAGAAAAATGTTGCCCTCATTCAAAGATTTTTTTCTGATTAACATTGAACTATTAAATTATAACTGTTTCACAAGACTAAATTAATTAAAGTACTATCAGACAACCTAAAAAGTGTCCAATGCTATTATCACATTCAGCATGATAATGCCAACTCAGACCATTATTGTACTGTTTGGATGAGTTAATAAGTATCCAATTGACTGGTCACTTCTTGGTCGAGTGGAGAGCTGCTGAGAAGAATTTCAGGGACACCTGATTGATGGCATGGGAAATTCTACAGAGTTCCACAATATAATTTACTTGATAACTCCCAAATTTACAAATTACAAAATCAGCAACTGATGGGAAAATTTGAAAACAACACCAAAGCATGACAACCAGGAAAAAATGGTAAATTGAGTACTGTAAATCTTCTAGAAATGACCCGGGCGATCTTTTCTTTTTTTGCCTTCAGAGGTTGGCAAAATTTGAAGATGCACGTTTATTTATAATCTCAAAGAATTCAAAGAGGCATTTATTAAAAATTTAAAAAATATCAAATTTATTTACCACAAAAAAAATGCAATTTTATGCAAGAATTTCATAAAGATACTGAAACTAAGCTATTAGAAAAAGTGTCATTGGATCGTGGTCGAAATTTCAAAGTAGGAGATCATAAAGGATGGGCAAAATATGGAGGATGGGCTAATTTTTGAAGTGGGCTATCTTTTTCTATATTTGGAAATTTTTCTGGGCGAAATATGGAGTCTGGGCCAAAAATCGGGATGGGCATTTTTTAGATTTACGGTATGTTTTTATATGTACAAAATTTAAGTTTTCAAAGCTAGTTTCATGGAGTTTTTTGTAAATGTGTACACTGAGCTCCTTGCCAGAAATATGATTTTGAAAGAGCAATGCAATGAAGAAAGTGCATTTCCTGAAGTATTATAATCATGTTTTGTATAGTTATTTAATAAAAAATAATATAATATTAAAATGTTTTAATTAAGCACCAAAAAATAGTGTCATCAGGTTTATCACCTTTATGCTATTTTCCAATTAAAGTCTGGAAGCTAACCATCAAGTAATTAAACATCTTAAAAAAATCTTACTACAGATAAGTAAAACATCAGACTTACACTTATTATTGATGTGCATTAGTCAATGGACTTGGGACTTATCGGGTGGATTGCTCAAGTCTGGAATAGTGATTTAAGCTAAGAATAAACTTCAAAATCACATGTTAATTTGAAGTTTATTCCCAGCTTAAATAACTATTCCAGACTTGAGCAATCCACTCAGTATCTTTTAAAGGGCATTGTCCAACAAATTTAATGTGAGTTCTACATGTCACTAATGTATTCAGCCTATATCCTGACTTGATAATAAATGTGCATCTGTGAACTCTAATTTCCTGTTATCATCAGCTGACAGGTGAAAGAAGAGAGGAAAGTCAGCTGGTTGCTGCCTAAAAAATGGACTGATTGGAAGAGGATAACATGTATACCTCATATTGGAAGATATTGATTGGTTTCCAAATTGGTGAAGAAGTATTTGCATCTGGATATGATAGTAAAGTTTATTGAACAAAAGATATACTTGCATTTTTTGTGTGCATCTTATGAACCTTTTACTTTAACTTATTTTGAGTTTTTCTTATTTTGTTGAAGTGACAATCTCATTTATTTAAAAAGTATTATTTATTTAAAATGACAAAAGCAATTGGTGTGAATGGGAAAGTCATCCAAATGTAATCTAATTTAATGATGTCATCTACGGAAAGCCCTTATCCATTGGCAAGCACTATTAAAAGGGTGTTCAAATTATGATTTAAAACTACACATAAAGCCAAATAATAAAGAGTTAATTTACATCCAAGTTTTTGTGCATTGTGTGAAGTTTAAATTTAATCTAGGACTAATAAATAACGTTGAAAGCCTTGTTGAAACAACTTTGCATATGTTTTAATAAGTAAATGGCCACAAAAAATGCATATTACTAGATTTGTCAGTGGTCAAAACTATAGCTCAAACATTAATAAAATTAAATTATAAATCTAACTTATTTTTAACTAGTTTAGTGGGCCCCCAATTGATCACATAAACATAGGTGTTACTTATAGTGAGAAAAAGAAATAAGAGCATGATAATTGATGACTGTTTAATATTTAATCGCTAATTTCTTTTAAATTTACATTAATGATTTTACAATAAAATAATTTATGTTATGCATGCATATGTCTATCACTGTTTTTTTTTTTTCAAGAATGAAAAAATGTAGTTTGGGATGAATATTTTAATCTTAGGAAAATTGAAAAATAAACGAAAAAAAAAATCCAAAAATTAGCAAGAAACTCCAAAAAAATTAAAAAATAGTCACGATAGATCCTTTTTAACAGTGATGATGATAAAGAACCATTGCTGGTGACAACTCTATGCATTCACTTACTATGTAAAATTGCTAGTGCTACTTTAAAAAAAACAGTTGCCTTCATTCAAAGTTTTTTTGTTTAATATAGAACTATTATAGGAATAATTTTAAAAAATTATGGATTTATTCCTATAATTTCAAAACAAATTCTTAAATTATAGATTTATTTTGATATACAGGATTTTTCTGAATTAATACATAGGAATTTTTTTTACGATTATAAAAATTTTTAATTCTCATTAAAATAGGAATTTTTATCCTAAAATAATTTTTTTTTTAATTTTCTTAATTTTTTTGTAAAAGATTTTTATTAAAAATTATAAGATTTTTTTTAATATAACATCCTATATTAATTAATATAGGTCTATTATAATAATTGTTTTCCAACATTTTGGATTTTTTCTAAAATTCAAAAAAAAATATTATTTTAGAGATAATTAACTTAAGGAAATTCACCCACCGTCACCCCCCTAGTTTTCACCATGGAATGCGATTCTGGGATTAAAATTATGTGGATTTCTACTTTGTATTTCCCAAAAACAAGGGCAGCACAGGCCTTCCTAACATTGTTATGCCAAAAATGTCATTTGGCAAGAAATGGGGTAGAAACTTAAATATGAGTGTATACTTCCAAATTTTTTTCCAGAAAACAACAAGTAGGGGTAAATCCATTCTGTCACATTTTAAGAGGTTAATTCATAAATAAAAAGTTTAGGATAGAAGATCTATTCACTGATTAGAAATTTAAAACCTGATAAAATGGACAAATTTAGAGAAATAAGCAAATTATTCACCTATGGAAATTTTCCATTAATTTGCAAATAAATAGAAAGCAATGTATAACTTCAGTTCATTACTAAGAATCAATTTAGTAATGTTACTATAACTAAATTGACTCATTTTGAGTATTTTAAACTTTAACAATTGCCACAATTATGTGTGCTATAGATTTCGTTTTGAGTCATGAAAACATCTAAAACTGCAGCTAAATTGCTGATACTGTATCTATGACAGTCATCACATCAAATAAGATAATTTTATTTGTAGGAATTTATTATTGCATAAGCAATAGGTACTTGTAATAGCTTATGATTGCATTTTATAAAAATTATTTAAATTATATTCTACATTCCAGATTATTAAAAATTTTCAAACTGCAATATAAGCTCACTTGAATTAATAATAGGATCACAAAAGATATGTGTTACTGAAGATTAGTTGAATTTAATTAATTTGAAAGATTAATTTCAGCCATTTATTTAATTGGGAAATTTGCCTGTTTCTGGTTTAGCATGTACTTTGAGCATGCCTGAATTGCTGGTGCGCATGCATCTATATGTTTGCACATGCTTTTTAGTTTTTAGTTTTGAATTTGTAGAAGTTTAGTTCTTGCTGTAATTTAGTTATGGCCGGTTTGAATTTGTGTGAACTGCTGTTTTTAAAACGTGAGTTAATTGAATTTAAAAATTAAACTTTATTGGACTAAGGATTTGTGGTGTTGTGCTGCATGTTTGTACCGGAAATGCTATGGACCGGTGGATTTGGAATTGCATTCCGAAATTGAATACGCCTACGAATGTTTCCTGATCTGGTGAAGAATTCAGCAAGTATGGTCTATCTAGCTAAGGAGTTATATAGTGGTCCATCGAGCCGGATCAGGAAAGTCCAAGGATGAATGAATTCTTCGAACATTAGATAATCAAGTCGGATTAACTACGGTAATCCACCGAAACGTTATGGCTCTTGGGTTGGTTCTGAGTTCGAAATAGAAAAAAGTGAAACGATGGAGTCTGAACAAAATCAGACAATTATGGACGAAAATTGTGTGACTGTTTCGGGAGTTCCCGTAGATGCAAATGTTTGCATTATTGTGCCACAACAAACTTCGGACATTTCTGATCGCATTCAAGGAATGAAAACTTCTCACGCCAGTATTATGGAATCTGCAAGATGCACAATTAACGCCGAAATAAAGCGGAAACAAGAATTAACGTGGTTACGAGCCAGGAAACGTCAGGAACAAGCGCCAGGATTCATGCAGAAGAATGCCTAGAACAGGCAAGAATTCGTGCCGAAGAACTTAGTGAGCAGGTGAAGCTCATTGAGTTACGACATCAAGCGGAAATAGCCGAAATCAACAGCCGTGCTTCGTCACGTCGTCTATCTGTTGATAGAATTGTGGCCACGCCATTAAATTTGGAAAATCGGATTGCGTCGTGGATGAAAAATAGCGTTCCGGAACATGGAGTTCTGGAAACACAGGCGCAAGAGACAGCTGATAGAAAAGAAGCTTCAAGATTTCAGCAACTGCTAAGAGTGGACATTGTGGATATTGCCACAGTTAATGTGCCACGACAATGGACCGGAGATACGCAAACTGAAGAGCAAGTGCGTATTTCACCAGTAGCATCAGAGCCCAATTTGGAAAGTCAAGAAAATGTTATGGAGTCTATCCGCACACCGTCAGCCGCTGAATTATCTCAGCAAAGGGAGTGGAGAAAGACAATTGGACATGACTTACCAAAATTCGACAGGAATTCTGAGGACTGGCCGGAATTTTTAAATCAGTATCGCAGATCGACGATAAAATGCGGTTTTGACGACGAAGAGAATATGAGTGATCTTAGAAGCACTCTTCAAGGAAAAGCCAAGAACGCTGTCAAGGATTTAATGTTGACATCCGATAATCCAGAATTGGTAATTCAATTGTTATTGAAAAAGTTTGGTCGACCAGATCACATCATCAAGCAACTTCTTGACAAAGCCAGAAAGATGCAGTCACTCACGGAATCTGATAATACCGGATTCGTCAGTTTTGCGGATGCCATTCGACACTTCGTTGCCGTCGTCGAAAGTATGAAGAAGCCCATTTATCTATTCAACACAGTTGTTTTGGATGAGTTCGTCGGCAAGTTAAGCGATGGTTAACAACGTAGATGGGCACGTTACATGAATGACAAGGCTATGGACAAGATGATGTTAAAAGATTTTACTGTCTGGCTGGATCAAGAAGCAACGTACTTGGAGAAGATAAGGTTGCAGAACGTTTCTGACGACCAGAAGAATGTGCCAAAATTTGACAAGAAGATGAAGAAAACTACGGTTTTGACTACATCAGAAAGTAAACCTGCAAGCATTTAACCTGGTTCTGCCAAAAGTTGGATAATATTGTCAGAGTGGTATGTGAAAAGAAAGCATGGAATTTATCGCAGACCTGTGACCAAGCTTTGTGTCCTAGACGTAATAGTTAAGTGATGTCAGTGAGTTCCATCACTGGAGGGAAGGATGTTACTAAAGATTAGTTTAATTTAATTAATTTAAAATATATTAATTTCAGCCATTTATTTAATTGTGAAATTTGCCTGTTTCTGGTTTAGCATGTACTTTGAGCATGCCTGAATTGCTGGTGCACAGGCATCTATTTGTTTGCACATGCATTTTAGTTTTTAGTTTTGAATTTGTAGAAGTTTAGTTCTTGCTCTAATTTAGTTATGGCCGGTTTGAATTTGTGTGAACTGCTGTTTTTAAAATGTGAGTTAATTAAATTTAACAATTAAACTTTATTGGACTAAGGCAATGAGATAAAATGATAACTTTATAATAATGTATGGAAGTGGCATCATGATTAAATGAGTTTGCAAATGTATAGTTTCTCATCCAAGTTGTTGATTGTAAACTTAAATTAAAATAGTGTAACCCAGCTAAAGCTAATTCATCCATTACAAATTGGTCCGTTGATGCCTAAAACATGACTTTTGTTCCTGTTAAAACTTTATTATTGGGATCCAAAATGTTTTGTGATCCTACTGATTGGATTTCAATCTAAATTTTTGTTTGTTTGATTGAATTAAATGCTTAAAAAACCAAATGAACCTTTATTTTTGAATTGTAACATTGGGAAACTTGAAATTGGCAACATGAGTATATGAAAAAAGGGGGGACTTGTGATCAAAAGAACAGGCTAGATAGTATCTGGAAAAAAGTGTCTACCAAAAAATTAAAATTACAAAATTAAAATAGCTCCAATTACTTAATATTTTACGATTGCACAATTGATTTGAGAATTTTTGTGAAAATTAGAGCCTTTCTTATAAGCGTTGTTTACCTTGGCTGATTGAACAACTAAAATTTTTAGAAAATAGTAAGAGAATGGAGTCCAAAATACCAAAAATTCACAGGTAAAAAGGAAATCACTGTAAATGAATTTTAAGAAAGGTTTCAGTTAATGATACTAATGTCTGGTTGGGATGAGAAATATAAAGTGAATTTTTTGCCAGCATTCTTATACAATACAGCTCAAAAATGGTAAGCTATACCTCCATATATTAAAAAAAATTCTAAGTTTAGGGCATGACATTACTCTGTTATTTAGGGGGCTGTCCACACTTTTAACAGCGTGGGCCTATGGGGATTTCAATGTTAAATTAGTTTTCTTCAAACTGAAACGACTCAAGAACGGGTGAAAGTTCAACGATAGGGTTTGATTTTTTTAAAAGATTATAAAATTTATTAAAAACGGATGCA
>JAQIXP010004149.1:0-11931 GCA_034700285.1 Proteroiulus fuscus
TAATATTATTTTTGAGAATATTTTTAATATATCTGAATTTAATGTGCTCAAACAATTAATTCTTCTATCAATTCTTGTTTAATTTTCATTATTAAAGAAATAATAAAACTTCTAAATTAACATCGAAGGTACGTTCTTATATTATTGCATATTTTAAAATGACATTTCTGCAAATATTTGTATATTCAATGTCTATTATTAAATAAATAATGAAACTTCCAAATTAGCTTTGATGGCTTATTCCTGATATTATTGCATATTTTAATGGGATATTTCTACAAATATTTGCACATTTATCTGAAATTCAATTTCTCGTTTTTCACATCCTGTTCACTTGTAAATACTAAAATGCAGCATACAAAATTTCTTAATTTGCATTTTGGTTAGATTTCTGATATTTTATATATTTGAAAATAATATTTCTGCAAATATTTGCGAAATTTTTAGAAATTAAAATGCTCGCAAAAGTTTTCACTCCCTGCTCATTTTCAATTATTAAAATACAGTATGTAAAAGTTGTTAATTAGCATTCAAAGCATATCTTATAATATTATTTCATGTTTCAAAATAATATTTCTAGAAACAATTATGCAATTATCCAAAAATGAATTGCTCAAAAAAAATGCTCTCACCTCCTGTTCATTTTTAATTACTAAAATATAGTACACAAAAATTCTTAATTTGCAATCTGGTTAGATGAATTCTGATATTTATAAATATTTAAAATAATATTTCTGCAAATATTTGCAAACTTTTTTGAAATTACAATGCTCGCTAAAGTTTTCACCACATGTTCATTTTCAATTATTAAAATAAAGTATACGGAAGTTCTTAATTGGTATTTAACGTGTATCATATAATATTATTGCATATTTCAAAATAATATTATTGCATACTTCAAAATAATATTTCAACAAATATTTACAAAATAATCTGAAAGTAACGAGCTCTCAAAATTCTCTTTAGTATAAAAATAATTAATTTAAAACTGCCATACTATGCATCAAGAACTAAAGCATAAATCGTAATAAGTAATTAGTATAAATTAATTAAAATAAAACATTTTAATAAAAGAGGATCTTATATTATGAAGAAGAAATTATGGCTTTTTATGTGTAGATAAATTAATTTGGTTAATGTAGGTAGGCGCATCCTTGTATAAATAATAAAATAAGTTATATTTTTATAATTAATATCTTGCTGGGCTTTTTCATTTAAAGTCATACTGACACATTGACTTGCATAAAAGATTAATAATAAAGTGCATTTCGGTTTATTTATTTACTGAACCATCTTTTTTCTTTTTTTCTATTTTATGATGACATTTATTACAATTTGTTTTAACGACAAATTAAATAGGTGGAATTCAATTAGATTACAACCGATTTCAAATTAGTTTTACTGCACATGCTTCAGTTCAATTCCGATTGAATTTTGTTCTTTTTAAAAAAATAAAACGAATTATCTAGATAAACTCACTTAAAAAATAAAGCAAAACTATCTTACCATTAAACTTTCAACAAATAGACGCTACTAAAACCTGTTTTTAGAAATATAACCCTCTTTTTTGAAAATATATTCGCAAAATTAACTTTAGTTTAAATTCATTTCAAAATGGAATTGTGACTTGCACTTGCCAGCTTTTACTTGTTACGATTGAAGACCTGAGATTAAATACTATGTTTGCTGACAACCAGATATTTACATAAAATTGTAGCTAAAGTGTTGTTCTATCCGCTAAATCAATAAAAAGTTGGGGTAGGATAGGAAAAAGTTACTCATTTTGCCAAACCAGTAAAAAAAAAACTTGCAGTTTTTTCGAATTTTTTTACAGTTTATTTGCAGTCTGTTTATGAAACAAAAACCATTTTCTGTAAAAAACGTGCAAGTTTTTTTTCTAGTTTTTTTTTGCATTTTTTTATACAGTATTTTTATTTTTCTGCAGTTTTTCTGTATCACTAGAATTCAGATAAATGCAGAAACATTGCGGAAAGATTACAAAAAATACTGTATAAAAATTGCAGAAAAATCGTATAAAAATTGCAGAAAAATCGTATAAAAATTGCAGAAAAATCGTATAAAAATTGCAGAAAAACTGTAAAAAAAAACTGCAGAAAAACTGTATAAAAATTGTAGAAAAACTATATATAAAAATTGCAGAAAACTTATAAAAATTGCAGAAAAACTGTATAAGAATTGCAGAGAAACTGTAGAAAAAAAAACTTGCACATTTTTTACAGAAAAACTGCACAAATTATGTAGGTTTTTGTTTTATAAAATTTTAGAAAAACTTCAGTTTTTCTACAGTTTAACACTACAAATAAACTGCAAAAAATTCGAAAAAACTGCAGGTTTTTTTACACTGAACTGAATATGAAAAATGTGAGAATCCCTATATGTTCAATTTTTGGGTATTAAGTAGGCCTACCCAAATTTAGATATTGGGTTAAGCTAAGCACAAAACAAGTATATTCCATTCGAGGGATCTCCGAAATGCGAAGGTGCATTCCCAAGTGCAAGTTTTTATCTTAAAAATTAAGCTCAGAATTTTAAAATAACTAATTTTTGTGCAATAAATCTGGATTTTCTCAAAATGCATTTTTTTTTCAAAACAAGAAATCTGGACTCATGTGATTTTTGATCCCATATCTCCAACTATGTTCTAGCCCAAATACATGAATTTTTTGACCTTTTTATAATTAATGAGCTGAGATCAAAAATCATATGAGTCCAGATTTCTTGTTTTGAGAAAAATGCATTTAAAGAAAATGCAGATTTATTGCTTTGAAATTAGTTATTTTAAATTCTGAGTTTTAATTTTTAAGATAGAAACTTGTGCTTTGGTATGCATCCTTACAATGTGGTTCCCTCGTAGAAAATACTTGTTTTGAGCCAATTTTAACCCTGTACCCAAATCTGGTTGCCGAGTACCTAAATCCAAATTTTTGTACATAGTGATTCTAGCAATTTTAATTTTCAGTGGTCAAAAATGAGATACTTTTTCCCATCTTATACCCAAATTTTTTTATTGATTTAGTGGATTTTCGGTACAATTTTATGTAAATATCTCATTTCCACCAAGAATGGACTCATTTTTGATCTAAACTCTTCATTTATTATATTTACTAAAAATTTCTATAATTAATGACTTTAATTCCATTAGTATTAAAAGGCTATAGAATTTGAAGTCAATTTTGATAAATCACTAGTTTTCGTAAACTAAAACTTAAGAACTTTGCCAAATCCTATAGTTTGTGTCAATTTCACAGGTTCTATAGCAAAATTTTGACTGTGCTTTTTAAAAATCGCACAAAAAAGAACGAGTTCTGATGAAAACTATAAGATTTTTTTATAATTTTCTCTATAGCAAAGTATAAATTCTTATGGTATTGGCACCCTGCAAGTATATCATAAAATTTAAAGATTAAAGCTAAATCTAACACGTTATTTCAATGCTGACTCTTAAATTATCTTTTTAAAAAAACTGTAAACTTGTCTATGTTTGCAGACATTCAGAAATGGGTCGATCATTTGCATTCCTCGTCATTGTCTTGGCAGTATTTCTAAGCTGTATTTACCAAACAGAAGCCCAGGTCAATTTTTCACCTGGATGGGGTAAGAGGGCAGATTCGGAAAATGGATGCAAAATGTCAATGGGAACTGTGATGAACATATATTCACTAATTGAGGTAAGAAAAATAAATCAATACACACTTCAAATTTGATTTTAGCATGCAATATTTTCATTGAAAATCGCAAAAAGATGCGCATTTCAACAAAAACAAGGATTTAAACACAGCTAATGTGTAACAAAAACTGAAATCTTCAGCTTATAATGCGCACTAGGGACTTGAATAGACACGATATATGAAAATTTCCTAGATTTCATTAGATAAATGGATCTATATACTAAGTAAACAACGGTATATACCCTACAATCAAGTGTGATAATATCATATTATCTAATCTAATCCACTTCATGTTTTCCTTTATTCCACCGCACTATAATTCCATTAATGTAAATGATAAATGCAGAATTTTATGTACAGATCAACAAAACTAAAGGCGTAAGAGTTTCTAGACATATGGGCATATTTACAAAACAGAATAAGGGCCAGTTTCTCCAACAACATTTAAGTCTTAATCCTGCTTTATTATGATCATGTGACTGATTTGGGCCAATTAAAATTCAGGAATGTAACTATAATCTAAGATTAACATGGATTAAATGTTAACTCTTGTTGGAGAAACTGGCCCTAAATGCTACTTTATTTTAATGAGTGGTTAACAGAAATAAGACTTGCAAGTGGATCCTATTATTTTTGATAAAGTGGTAAGATTTTGGTAAAAGAAATTCAAGAAAACAGTTTAAAAATAATGCTTGATCATTCATAATCTTTGACACGTTGTTACCTATAACCAACAATTGATCCTTAATGCTTGGAAATGGATTCTTTCTTACTGTTTAGTTAGAGTTAATTGACTTGTCATGTTTTAAGGGGAGAGTCTTACCTTGTTACAAGTAGTTTATTTGGAAACTAAAGACAAATTATTGCCGAAAAGGGCATAGAAATTAATATTTGCATCTGACTTAGCATGATTCACTAATCATGACTTTTTTAAAAATCATGAATGGCGCCATTTTGTAGAATTATTACAAAAATGATTGGCACCATCTAGTAGTTACTTTTGTAAATTAATCCATTGAAAGTTTTCATACATATATGTTGAAGTCCTACTAGATAACTGACATGGATGCTTCCCGTGAAACCCTTTTCCAACAAAAAATCAAGCTCTTTCAAAAAATATATTTATGGAATGGCAAGTCCGATTAAAATTTAAATTCCAATGCCCTTCTAAGTTTATTATTTTTATTATAAAAATAAATTGCTTTAAGGTGAGAGTTTTCTTTGAAAGTTATCACTGTTTAATCGTGATTTACTTGCAATTAACCTAGAATATCAGAAACTAGTAACTGCCCTGTTTCTTAAACTTTTGTTTTTATATCATGATAGGCCTAAATAAAAAAAAAATAAAAATCCAATTTTTAAGGTTTTTTGAGCTTTTTTTTCCAAAAAATTTACTCTGCTTACAATGGAAAGTAACAATTTCATGTCTACATTTCCTTTTTTTTTTTTTTTTTTACAAATTCATTGTTGGAGCCTTGGTCTCAATTTTCTCCACATTTTTGGGGCACTGACTGAACAATAATGTTTTTTGTTTAATTGTTTTCTTGTATTCATGTCATCTTTACAAATGGAAACAGCACTTGACAATGACCGTATAGATAGACCCTGTTAACAATAAGACAAATGTAATTCCTCCATTTAAGCCTCAAAATTAAAAAAACAAATATAGGACAATGTTTTCAGTAAAACTAACAAAAAGACTTCATTTTTAAAGTTTGACAAAAGTGCAGGTTATAGAGAATGTCTACTTCATAGAGAATAGGCATTTAGGCCTAATTGGAAATATAAACAATACTAATGTCAGCTATTTTGTTATAAAAAACACCCGTTAATTACATTATAAAATATTCGGTGCAAAAAATGTAAGGTTGTCAAATGAAGGCTAATTTATTTAGTAATGAGGTATTCCGAGCATTGAACTTTTGACAAAAATTAGCACAAGGACAAGCCTTATGATATTTTTTTTCTAGGCCTATAGCTAATTGTAAATTTATAACTCGAAAATCAACTGATACTTGAATTATTGCAAAATATAATTTTTCAATCATTCACATACATGAGTAGATAGATACGTTGCGTAAATATTGGAAATCGATCAGTTAATATTCACTATTAACTATCACGAATTTGTCAAATATAAAAATTTTACAAGCTTGTATTACCATTAATCTTATGTAATTAAGCTGTTGATAAACAGTCAATGTAATTAGGTCAGTAGGAAAGTATTGAATGTACTGGGGCCTCACTTTAAGGCAAGCTATTTGGGTTTAGGTGTAAAGAATAATAGAAATTTACTAATAAAATGTGTAGGTTTTAATACATGTATACTATAATTGACATTTTTACATTTAGTTTGTATAAGTTGTAATTTTATGTTGCCATGGAGGCATGTGCTTAGGTTGATGGCATGTGCAATTTGCCATGTGCTAGTGTTGTTTTAGAATCTTGAATTTTAGAATGTTAAGTTCCAGAATGTGTTTTCAATTGGATTAAGCCTAATTTTTGTCTCAGTTCAATTTTAAAATCGATACATCTAGCTTTTAGTTCAGATAAGTTTGAAAATGGTATATGGTATAGACTAACAATTTTTAGAGATTCTAAGTCTATGATACCAATGTTGATTGGTTTCTTTCCAGTTCATTGTTTTATCGAACAGGTTATGCCTATATATATATATTGCTATTAAAATTATGTAAAATTGTATAACGTTGTGGAATGTCAAAATATTATTTAATGCCCTTTTGGTTTGCTTTGATATTTACTTGAAATATAAGCCTTTTTTTTCCCTGATCAAAGTAAGATTGCACTGGAGAATTCAAACTGACCATTCAGACTGAAGTACCATATGACAAGATTAGACAGTTTGCATGACCTATATAAGCAGAATGATGATAATTGGTTCATTTCCTGTTCGTTCTTATTTTGAAAGGGTTATTAGACTCTTTGAGGCTCTTTTGTGCAGAATATAATTTACATAATTTTCTTGACTTTTCAAATCTGTTTCCAATTTAAAAACAGTTACTAAATTGATTTTATGTCCCTTAATTAAGCACACAATAGGCCTACATTTAAAAATCAGAGGCATGTATTTATATAAGCTATCTACACAGAATCTTGTTTACATAATTTTTTAAAGTTTACCCTGTTTTCTTGTTATTTTGACACACGATATTGGAAAGTAACCAATCTGTTACTGTAAAAGTAAAATAATCGGATTAATTTTGTTACCAAAATCAAAAAATAATACTTTGGCTCCTAAAATATATTAGGTTTGGCAATATGAGAAATACAGGCCTAACCCTTGCTCAAGGACCCATGCAAATACTTGCACTTGATGAGCATTTTTTGCTCAGCCTGGCCTGATCGGGAGCCATTTAACTGCCTTAATTGAGCAAATGATTGGTTTTTTATGGCTTATAGTTATTAATAGTCTGTTATTAAAACTAGTGCTAATTTTTACTTGTCAGTTGTTTAAACTATCCATTTAGTACTGGTTTTATGGTTAATTTTTAAGAAAAGAAAATGCTGATAAATAATGGTTCAGTTCCGGCCAGGGTTGGCATCCATTTGCATCGCCAAATGCGTCACCAAGTGTGCACTGCTAAAAAGTATTTCAGAAAATTTCCGCCACATTAAAATTAAAATAACTTTGCAAAAATAGGAATTTTTTTTGATTTTTGTAATACATTTATTCTTTTCTATAGCATTGTTGCATAGAAGGAAAGTGATGCCAAAATTGAATGATTCCAATGATGAACCTTTTTTACATTACTAACAGATGGCGCTAAAATTTTCTGAGATTTTTAAGGTATTTTGGAGATAAGGTAACAAATATTGTGATTTATCATTACTGTGAAGTTTTATTATAATATTATTTCTTTATTTCTACATTTTATTCTAATGCTTAGCATTTAAAAAGCATTTGTCATGAAATGTGACTTTCCCTTTTAGTAAAATAAAGCCTACTGCTGTTATAATCAATCAATCAATTTAGAAATGTTGTCAATTGATTTTAGAACGACTTTTTTAGGTCTAGAACATCCTAAATTAAAATATCCTTGTTCTCACTTAGCTGCTCCCAATGAACCTACTTTGTGCACATTTCCTAATGTACAAGCAAATATATTTTAAATTTGGGTATTTGTGTGTGATAATTTAGAATGACCTAAATGTCAGTATAGCTGAAACATGATTGAGCTGACAATGTAACCACACACCACCCAGAATGCACCATCATATGACATAAAAATGCAATGCTGCCAGATAATCAAATTTTGTATTTTTGATATTTTTAAAAAATAATTTGAATACTATTCAGAATGTGGAAGAAAAGAATTTTTTTTAAACTTTGATTATGATTAGCCTGCTGATTTTTATTTTAGGGAATTTTTTTCCTAAATTCTTGCCAGAAAAGAAAAAAATGCTAGCAGGTCCTTGTTGAAATCCTGTAGGGAAGTACAGAATTGACCAAATTCGTGAGTCACTCTCTTATTTTGAAATAAAATTTCCACATTTTCTTCACTTATTTTGAAGGTGCTAAACAGGATGCAAATTTCCCACAAATTCCAATTGACATTCTTGGGGAATTTTTAGAGAAAGTCCCAGTTTTTTGATTGCGAGTTTGCGATGATGTTTTTAGGGAAGGGAAAAGATATGTTCATTCTTCCATATAGACTATAAGGTGTTTGGCCTCTTCAGTATTTGACTTCTTGGAAGGCTCATGCTTCCGCAGTGACCCCCTGATCGAGTGTCTGAATGACCGCTATTTGCACGAATTAAGGCTAGTGGTCCAAAGCTGAGTAATGCCCATTGATATTGGTCAGTGTCCCAAGAGAACCCTCCTTGATCTTGATTTCCTCTCCACTTTCTATAAGATTGCAGGTTGGGGTGGGAAATTCTTTTTACCTCTTGACCTCATCCGTCATCTTAGGTGCTAATAACCTTTGCTTGCAAGATTCCAGAGAATTCTATCATTTCGCACTTCTGGGTGCTTCAGAACCATTTTAACTTTTAATTTATTGACAAAAATGGTTTCCAAACAAGCCTGATTGGTGACAATGTCTGAATTGGCCAATAATGCTATTGGTCCAATCCATCATCTTAGGTGCTAATGACCTTTGCAAGATTCCGAGAATTTCATCAGTTTACATTTCTAAGGACATCAGAATCTCAATTTGGCAGCCATTTTGTTTTTTTTCAGTTATGGTTAAAAACTCAGTGGTTAAAAACATGAATGATTTCTAATTCAGGAAGTGAGACAAAAACAAAATGGCTTCCAAAATAGGCCAGTTGGGGACATTGTTTGAATTGGTCACTGACACTATTGGTACTGGATGGTCTAGACCTGTTGTTCTCTTGTACATGTCGGAATATGAAATCATTAGACGTATTTTGACGTTTTTGCGGTAGCCTCTCTCGTTTTGTTGTCACAATGCAAAATAACAAAAACTGTTACCAACTTGTGATCTACGTAAATAGGTGGAGTACCTAATGAGATCACAGAAAACACTGGAGAGCAGGGTGTTTGGGTTATAACCTATGATATAGTAGTCAAGAACTATTTGTGAACTGGATCACATAAGCTCATGAACCGATCACAACGCCAAAATACGCCTATTGTGTAAAAAAAATGGTTTTTTGGAGGCCTTAGACCATAATCACATTGAGGCTATTATCTTTTTTTACCTTAAATTTTGGGAAAGTGGACCCCTAAGATTAATTTCTTGTGAGGGGGGGGGGGGATACAGGGGTGAGTGACTCAACTTTCATTAAGTACTTTTCACTTTTCAAGACAGACGCTTCCTATACATAAAAAGCTGTTTACAACTATTTCTGTCTGCCTTCAGGTATTTCCTCTGACCCTTTGGAAGTCATTGGCTTTTAAGCTACATGGATTTTTGGTGTTTTTTTAACACAAAAAAGGCATCATACCTGTCTAAATTGGGGTGAAAAATACATAAACGAGGCACCGCCGCTTAATTATTATAAAACAAAGATAGACAGTTTTTTTTATACATTTTTGTGTTTTTTTATGTTGTTGGACCCTGTTATTTACTTTGGAATGTATGGCATAGGGCCTAATACTTGCCAAGTCTGAAATTTTTTGTCTGAAATTTCAAATTAATAACAGTTCCTGAAATTCATTTTCTTGCATTTTATGGGGACGATAATAATATGCAGGGTTACCACTGATTGGCAAAGTCAGGCAAAAAAATGGACAGAAAGTCAGACAAATATGCCTATTATTGAGTAAAGTCAGGAAAACAAATATAATATGAACAAGTTTCCATAGGATCTACTAGCATTTAATATCTTACGAAATACTTCCCTTTTAAAAGTACTCCCATAATGTACCATTTGACAAAAACCCACAATTTTTATCCATTTTAGTTTGGGACAAACGGTTGTTGAAAGTTATTCATCATAGATGGCGCTATAAGTCAATGGCAAGTAACATGTGCCGCCATTTTAGTATGGGACAAACGGTATTTGAAAAGTGTTCATCATAGATGGCGCTTATTTGTTTTGTTTTAAATTCAAAGTTCATGTAACTAAATAGGGCTACTGGTTTTACTGCTAAAGTTACTAGGAAAAGTTACTCAGGAAACTTATATAAAAGTCAGAAAAAAGTTTTAAAATGTTTTAGGAAAAAGTTTTGCAAAAATGTATGTAGTGGTTTAACAGAAGTCTGAAAACAATTAAAATATTTGCGTCAAATTTTTTAGACAAAAATGTATAAAATTGTTTTAAAAAGTCAGGAGAAATTTTAACATATTTGGGTAAAAGTCAGGCAATGTTTTCATATTGGTATCCTGAATTTTATAGATTTTTATGAAAACGCATTTTCTGATTGTAAGCAGTTTATGTTAAAATTCAACTCACATTAACTTGATCAAATGAAAGCGCCCTCTTTAAGACAAATGCAGTTACTAAAGGAAAGTCTGATGATACACTGTCACCCAAAGCCTTAAGAGTCAGACTTAAAGAAGTCATCAAATTGAAATTTCAAACTGACTTTTGGCTTCCTATTTAATTAATAGTCGCATTTGTCTGCAGAGGGCGCTCTTAATGTACCCAATTTATGGCCAGGTTGACTATTAGCACACACCGACCTTAAGATACGCAAGCCTACTTTTAACTATTATAGGCCTAGCACAGTTAGATTAACAAATGTGAAATGATGCCAAACTCGTGTGTTAAAACTGGTTAAAATGATTTAAAACATTTCAATTCTGCTAATTTCAATTAATATCAGAGAGATAACAATGAGCAATGAAGTTGACCTAAGCCTACATAATTTTTGATTCAGTTTTATGTGTGACGTTTAACTGTGATTACTAATCAATGATACCACTTTTTCGTTTTAACTCTTTTAAAATTTCCTCGAAATTAAATGTAGGTCTGATTTTGGTAAACTGGTATTTAGGACTATTATGGGGGTCTATCCCCAATTGTAATGATTTCAGGTTCAATTCGTTAAGTTTAGTATAGGCCAGGGTTAATTTACCTTATTTTTAGCAAATATTTTGCTTTTGCTTTAGTTAAACTATATTTTGTTTTTAATATAGAACAATTCAGACCATTTTTAAACTATTGCATGCAGGAACTAATTAAAATTAATAAAAATATATTAAATATTATTGATGTGTATATACGGGGTCGAGCAAGCATATAGATTTTTATTAGTAGAGAGGTTACGACATTTTGGGAAATTATTTACGAATTTATATAAAACGTTCAAAATAGAAAATTTCTCTAAATTCTAGTTAAACCCTGTGAACCAATGGCAATAGTGCTATATAGCAGTGTGACCAAACACAACTGCTGCCTATTTGCATCTACCTTCTGTGGGTTTCCTGCTGGCAATTCCTTCCTTATATCTGGCAGCATTGGGATTTCGTAAAATTTCAAGTCTCATTTAAAAATTTTAAAAAAAATTTAAAAAATTTCGTTAAATACTATATGTCTTTCAGTGAATATATAAAAAGTGACAGGATATGACATTTGGTGAATTACTTTACAATTCACGAAAATTCGCAAAATCGCAAGCTCTCTATATTATCTATATTATCTTAAATTGACATTAATATATAAAAAAGGGTTAATCATGACCTAAAAGTCAGCCTAAGGGCCAATTGTACCAACCACAGTTAAGTCTTAACCCTGGGTTATTTTGATCATGTGACCGATTTGGTCCAATGAAAATTTAGGAAAGTAGAGAAAACCTAAGTTTAACAGTGGG
>JAQIXP010004150.1:0-11930 GCA_034700285.1 Proteroiulus fuscus
AAGTCCAAAAATTTCGAGTGGGCGGGAGGGAGACTGGCATTTTGCTGCCCCCTCTGATCGAGTCTGGGAGGGCAGCCACCCCTTCCCCCCTGCCCCCCCGGCAGCTACAACCCTGCATATGGTCACCATTCACTTGTTAGCAGTATATAATGCTGTGCATTTTGGACATGATTCTGTTGATGATTATACACATTATGGTTTTAAACCCTATAGCGGACTTTTCGGATTAACATGGACATAGTTTTGACGTGTTCAGTGCAATCTTTATACAGAAGTATTATAACTTCATCTCGTTTTTATTTCGCTAAGTCTACAAAATAAATGATATATACAACACGAAGAAACGCATGAGTTTTCAATTATATAGAATTTGAGCAAATATCATTAGTTGTGGAAATTCTTTTTCAGGAGATTTTCCAGATATCATTCGATAACATGCTCAGCAGAGCAGGCTTTTTCAAAATCCGTAATGCCTTAATCCTCATCAAATATTTGTTTTATCATATTTCCACATGTTTACTGTCTCTAATAGAAATTTCTAACTGTGGAATACTATTTTTTCTTTTACTTAAATTGCTGCTTAAACTTTCGTATGTACTATATATGTACATGTGCATGTGTGGATAAACCAACATATTTTATGCTTTTCTAGATGCAAATGCGATTCTAATCCCACTAAGCTGCAAAAATTAAATTTTTCCAGCTTCTTGTAGTTTAAAAAAACGTATAGGGCCTACTATATTCTATATGTGTCCCTGGTAATTTGGAAAGCTTTCATCAAAAAGTAATTAACCCTATAGTGTGCCTGTGTACAGTTAGACATTCTCAAATTAGATGGAGTTTGCTTGTGGTGTTTTTTTTCCCCTTTTAATGGGAATTACATTTTACAATATCGTGTTTACTGTCCTGTACATGTGTTTATATAATAGCAAAGTGAAAAATATGCACATTACCAGAAATTCAAAACATTTCAGTTTTTTTTTGCTCTCTATTAAAAAACTTATCATTTCTCAGAATTTTTGGTGGTTTTTTTTCTTGAAATTTTTCAGAATTATAATTTACCCTATATGCAGTAATATAATTATAGGATTGTATGTCTGTAAATTTACAGACTGCTGTGGTAATTAGCCTGACTTATATAATTTTCATTTCACTTGCACAACATATAGTGTGCCATGCATGTTTTATTTGTATTTATTTTTAACGTAATAACTATATATCATGTGCCCGGATTCAGGAATCCAGTAAACATTTTTAATTATTACACGCATTTTTATGTCATTTATAAATATTTTATACATTTTGTTTACAAAATTTCCTAGTTTTCTTTTTTAATTAGAAATTAAAATATTATAATTTAATTTCTAATTAAAAAAAGAAAACTAGGAAATTTTATAAACAAAATGTATAAAATATTTATAAATGACATAAAAATATTTCTCGTTAAATTGGCCCGCATACCTATAAAGAATTATAATTCTTTATTCTTTATAGGTCTGCAGGGCCAATTTGAAATACTCGTGTATGAAGCGACCCTTCATGCTGCTAATTTTTTTTTCAATTCAGTTAAAGAACTACATCATTTGTGCACATTTTCTGCCAAGTTTTTTTTTTTTGTGGCAAATCTGCGTTCCAAGGAAACTGCATGTCCAGCCATTTTCATTAGGCCTATAAATGCTTCGCCTTGGTGTTAATAAAAGCAGACATTTTAAAACTTCCTTATTAAAATTTTAAATTGTTCCATCGGATTCCATGTTATATTCCATTTGGGAGCACATTAGTAGTGTGCACAGAAACATTTTTTGATATTAAAGTGCGTGTCCTTTAAGTATATATCTATACTGCATTTTTACACCTGAATGTAATATATACTCGGAAGAGTGACATTCCCATGAGAAACATAACTTGCACGTCTCTGGTGATTATAGCAATTGAAGTGAAGAGCAGTTAGGAGAATATGAAGCCGATTGTATGCTTTATATGGAACCAGGTTCCACTGAAAGCCCATTTACAATTTACAACTCTGGCAGCTATATGCATTTCTGAGAAGCATCTATTGGGGAAACTGCTTTTGGCAGCCACTATAAATTGTCAACGTCCTCATTTTTACAAACCTAATATTATTGTAGGCTTATAAACCCATTCACAGCTGCCTTGTCTGCTGCTAGGACTGACACCTTGTTCAAACTTATAATTAACTTTTCCATCATTACATCTTAGAACTTGACTTTTGGAGAGTTTATTAGTTCCTCTACATGAACTCTATAGAACAACTATTCTATTAACTTTCTTCTTCCTGCTGAGGCTTATATACGTATCAATAATGGATTCTTGTTTTCTGTAAATTATTATTCCTTTCATCCTTTCTGTTTTGTTAGTCTGCAATTTGTGAAGGCCTTGGAAAATTCAGTCCTTGTTTTCTTTATAAAAGGAAATACAGGAAAATTTTGTGAGACGTCATGTTGTCCATTTAGAAAATAACGCTGCAACTTTTTAGTTTATATTATTAGTATTTATAATCTTTAAGTGAAATATTGTGAGATTTTGCTAGTGACATATACTTTGAAAATATTTTAGTTAAAAAGAAGGTCTGCATGGCATCATGTTGCAAGAGCAATGTTCTGCAATTCTCCTAACCAACATGTTCTGTAAAATAATACTGTATCTGTAATTTACAGCAATATAACTGGAATATTACATAATTACATTTTAATTTAAGAAAATAATAAAGTAAACTATGAAATTCATCAAATTAGGCTGTATTATCAGGCATATTTCTGCATCCGGATTTCAACGTATTTAAAATCTCAATTGTAACGATTTATATATTTTCTGTATAGGATTTTTCTGCTGTTTTGGCTTTTTTGGGAAACACTGCATGCACACAATTAATATTAAGATGATTATTTTTGTAAATGCATTTGCCTGCCAAAATGCAAGTTTAAAACTACTGTATAGTTGCTTGTTGCTTTAATTATAACAGCAATAATTAATTATACAACTAAGAAATTCATATTTCCTTCATTGTTATAATGTATAGGCCATAAACAAAGCCTTTTACAAAGAATATTTCTTCTGTAGTTTCACTTAACAGAGCGTATGTGGTAAATAAACAACTACATTTTCTGCAATGGAAATGTACAGACATTTATGTAAATTATACAGAAAAAAAGTCAGTAAAAATACAGAATTTATTTTAATTCACGCAGTTACTTACTTGAGTTTACGTAAAGCTTAATTATGCTTTCTAGAGCTTAAATATTCATACTGCCCATTAAGTTGGCTTTAACTACTTTAGTACTCGATTCAGTGTTTTGGGGAACAGTTGAGCACGAGACTTGCACTTGCATATTCTGTAGAAACTTGCTTCATTTTGCACACGCAAGCCTCGCGATCAACTGATTCCAAAGTTGAAATGGATTTCCCCATAAACCCCCTTCCCTAAACTGATGACGTCATAGTTGAATGCCCCCCTTAGTTTAGTGTTGCAAACCTTTAGGAAACTGCAATGAAATGGGATTTGAAAATTTGTTAACAAATTAGACAGTAAGTTCAACTATGAATACAAATATAATTATTTTAAAAGCGTTTTTGCCAAATTATTTTAAGAAGTTAAAGCAGTGGATTTATGCAGAAACTTTGCATTAATTTTTTTTTCATTTGGGGTTAAATGTTGGATCTGTAAAACTTTTTGTTTGCATAATTAACGCAAAAGGCCTCACAAAATTAGTATATTCATGGAACATTATTCGATGTATGCACAATGCACGCATTTGACTCAAATTTCTGTTGCAGAAATACAAAGCATGTATGAATGATTATACTTGCAGAAAATAGAGCATAGATGTGCTGCTTATGCAACAGTATTTGTATTTCTGTAAAAAAAAATCTTCGGTATATTGTAAAATTGTTTTTGATGCCTTGTATAGAAACTCCAATGGTTTCTATCTCTCGCTCTCTATTTCAGTATAAGGACTTCCTTTTGTAATTTTTTGCATCGTAAACTTTGGTTTCGCTCGTTTGTCAGAATGGTTTCATGTGGAGCACACGTAATTCTGCAAGTCTTGCATGAACCAAGTATATATAAGCAAGCTTGAGAAGCATGTTAGAGAATAGGATATAATTCCACTTGTCCTTCCACTGATGTAGACTCCTCAGCAAAAATAACAAGAGGTATTGAATGATTCAGAAGTTGATTCAATAGTTGGCTGAATGCTCCATATATAACAAACAACTGCAACGAAATGGTTAGTTATCCCGAAGCACTACTTGAAGGGCCAATTTAGCACTGATAACTTCCAGTCAAATACGGTATACAGAATCAACAAGGATGCGCCGATACTTCCGCCCAGAGTGCTTTACATTATTTATATAAACTTATATTCCCTTTCAAGAAGTTGCATTCGTATAATTGAATGCCCTTTGGCCAATTATTTCAATAGGACTTCTGCATGAAATGGCTTGCCTTCTCTTATGTTTGCATTTACAGAACTCAAGTATGTTGCATAAGCCAAACTCCAAATATATTTGGTTTTGGGATAAAAATGACCAAATAAAATTAGGACTTTATGTTAAGGTTAACTGCTTGGATAATGTTATTTTTGGATAGTTTAGAAAGCCTTCAATATACTACTTATATTTTAAATGTCAATCATATTGGGACAAGGTAGCTAAAATATAGTACATTATTTTTGCGAGTGCAATATAAGTCTTTGGCTTGCATTTTCATTTTGCAAGTCTCATCACAAAATGTTTAAAGTTTTTTTTCTGCAATTAATTATGTACATGGAAATGAATTTATCAGTTCTTTTTCTCTTGTTCCTTGTTTTCTTTATATTTTGTAATTCTTTTGTTTAACTTTATGATTATTGCTCTGCATCTTTTAGTTTATTAGAGAGACTCGAATATCAATTTTTTTATCAATCTTTTTTCATTGTCAGTTTCAGAATTTCGCAAACTTTTGAACATCTTTTGTGCTTACAGTACTAAAAATTTCGATACATTTCAACATTCTGAAATATATATAATATATACATGTAAATGTATATTTTTCATATGCCTGCAACAATAATATTTTTCGTTGATACTAAAAAAAAAGAAAAATATGAATGGACATTCAATTTTTTACATAAGAAAATGTGTTTGCTGTCCTATTTGTCTTTTTTACAACTAATTTTTTTCCAAGTTTCAGCATCCTTGCTGCCCATTTGTAACTACAAGAAATCCCCCTGCGGGACTGATTTATATATTGTCGCTATCAGACAGTGATGAGAAATTTTGAAATGCTGGCGCACACTTTTTTAGCCATTGATGGCTACTTTATCTTCATTTTTAATCCATCAGAGCTTTTCCTTACAGTCTACGAAAAAAATGCGTATACATCTTCCTGTAAGATTTACGTCCCTTCGCTTCCGGTAGTCACTGTAATGTGATGGCACTGCAGTACAGGACATTGTTGACACGTTAGCATGCTTTCATCTAACATTTCTTAGAAAACTTTGCCGTTGCCTTTTACAACTTCTTTTATCACTATCATTTGGACAAATTGGCCACAGTTGGATACAGTAGCTTTCACTCTGTACTAAACTTCAATGAAATTTATGCATTTTCTGCACATTTTCGTTTTATTATTTTACTGAAATTTAGGAGAGGGAACTTTAGCATGTATATGCTCATAGAGTGCAATAAAATGATGTATAGTGGAACTAATAGGCTAGCTAATTTAGTTTAACTGAATTAAGCCACATGATTTTTTATGTAACCTTATATCGTACACAAATTCACACCTAGTGGCCAGAAAAGAAAGTATGAGCAGCTAGTATTGAGAGCCTACTGTGCTTCCATGTTTACTTTTGGCTTGACTGTCAATATGTGAATGGGATAACCCCCATCCCCCCTTCCAAATGGCATCACGATTTACTGATTGTATAGGGTACTAAGTTGAATTGAGGCAAATTTTTTTTGTGATTAAGGTGGTATATGTAGACAAGTAAATTCCATCATATAGCATTCCAACCATACTTTTTTGTAGTTTCTCCATCAGGCCTGTAGCAGATTTGCCAACTGTCATCTGCAATTGTCCGTGAAATATAGCCTCTGTTGCCGGAGGTCATAAAATTCAACGAACCAACCAACCGACAATCTCCCATTTTCATTTGTAATCTGATTATTTATACTCAATGGACAATCAGTTGGCACGGTTTTTGCTGACAGTTCTCAGGACATTCTCGAGGCTTCTTTATGAATAGTTACTGGCTGTTATTGACAAAACTACTGTGAAAAAATTGGGAAAAAATGATATAAATAAGGAAAATGGAATTCTTTTTTTACAACATACTTCAAATGATTTCATGCACACAAACACACCACTGGAGCAGAAAAACCATCTAAATTTAAAGATGTCTGGTCTGGTCTGGCTTTCTATTGTTGTAGGATATTATTTGGGATTCTTTATCTTTATAGTGTGCATCTGAAGCAAATTATATGATTTCAGGTCCCTCCATTTTCCTAGCTCTAAACAAAAAGTCAAAGAATACCATAAAATGTGAGCAGCAGGATTGAATTTCACAAGAAAAATAAGGTTCAACAATTGAACTGAATCCATATACCATTGTAGGCCTATATTGTGATCTAATATGTTTCATATATGTTATCATATAGTTCCTGTATGATAAGCTGAATCAGGACAAATTATTGAGGTGTAACAAACCGAGGAGCTTGTTATAGTTTTATGTTTTGGTGGCACATCATAAAAAACTGTTTTCAGTTACGCAAGAATAGGGAATTGGATCTGTCAGACACTATATATTTCTTGTTAAAAATATAAGACTTAGCTAAAATGAAGTTTTCAAATTAGAGCTATGATGAAATAATTTGCAATTTTCTGTTGTCTGCCAGGCTCCTGCTTCAACGAAAAGGCAAAAATGTCTTGACCAGGGCCATATCTCATAAACCAAATTGAGGCTTGCAAACTTGAGAAATTGAAGAAGGAAGAGTAGGTTTTGAGGAATTTGTTTCATAAATCTAATTGAGGAATCGAGTAGGCAGAGTTGAAGATATACCGTTTTAAATTTTATTCATCACTAGACAGTAGTTAATTGAAATAGTTGGGAGATTTTGTTAGCAGACATCAGAGTTATAATCTAAATCGTTGCACAATGGACCCATTGCTGTTTTTCAGTATCTGATATTTTTAAATAAAATAACACTAGAGGAAGGCATGTTCACTCCAATCCTCTTAAGGAAATCCAATTCATGCTATAGAACGGAGGCCAATTATTGGTCCTTTTTCTTGCATTCTATTAGACAATGGAATAATCTTCCTAAGAATTAGTTCATAAGAATTAGCTCATAATTAGTTCATAACTTCCAAAGTTATTAGAAATTCCGTTTAACAAGGATGCTTTGTAAGGGGCCGTTCATTAAAGACGTTTACAAAAAATGTCAATTTTAGGACCCACCGACCCCTTTGTCAACTTGTGTCCACATTTAGAGAAGGGACCCACCCACCCCCATTGTTGACGTCGTCTTTTTTTTATAAATGTTTAAATATATTTTTAATATAAAAATATACGGCGCTTCAACTACTGAAATTATTATGTCAACTTGGTGATGAAGGACCCCCCACGTGACACCTTATTGGTCAACTTTTGGCAAATGACCCACCCACCCAACTGCAAACGTCTTTAATGAACGGCCCCTAAGTCATCTAAATGGTATTTCTCATGATAGCTGGATTTTACCTCCCACCCCTTCTCCTCCATCAAAGTAGGGTATTGAGTTGAATTGAATTATACTATACTAATACTGGAGCTGATGATGACATTTTTTGCTTATTTAATAGAAGGTATATCAAGAGCCAGAAAATTAGGATTAAGATTAACGCTTTAAAATTTACTCCACAACTTTGCAGCAATATGCTTCAATTCCATGAAGTTTCAACTGAGTAACACAAAGAATTCCTCAAGTGTTCCCTTACTGGAATTTATTTGTTGTATATTTAACAGACTTGCAATGCAAACTCAACAAATGAAGGGGATTGCAAATTTCAAAGATGAAGTCCAAAAGCGAGCCCACCCATTAGTTTTGCTTATGCACCCTATATACGTGAGATACCTAAAATACATTGACTTGCTATAAGTTGGCATGTATGACTTACAAGTTAGTGGTTAAGGTACTGAATATGATCAGTGTGTAGACTAGGCAACGTACTATAATGTCTCGGGACTACAAAATGTCCTGCCAAAGTAAGCTTATACAATACTATCATGATTGCTCCATGCAGTCCTTGCTCTATACATGATCTACAATCACCTTTATATCCTTTGATGTTGTTCGACTGGCATTTTCTGCTCTACCGAATTTCTGGTAGCTAATTCTGTCATTAATTACTCCTTAAGATATTTTGATCCTAGCTGTAGCTGGCGTACGAGAATACCCATACATGGTCTAAAAAGCTTTTTTTTTGCCCAAACAAAAAACCTGTATAAATTGGTCCATTTATTACGTTCTTGATCTAATATAGCCACTGCAAGCTGTGTTGTGTATAGGATATATAGTCTCCAGTGAGACTATAGATAAGTAGTTCTATTGCAAGTTGGTGTGGAAAATCTTTTGAGAAAAGTCGATTTCTCATTGATCCTGCTGTGTTGCCATATCTGATTTCTCAACTTTAACAATGTAGAATAAGTGAGTTTATAATAGTTTCATAACAATGCAAGTGAACTTTTTTTCTGAAGTTAAATATAAAGGGGGGAGGCTGACCTTGGTCAGTGTTTTTTGTGCCCATTCAAGTATAAGCCTACATCTGAAATTCGAATACTTCTATTGTATTGATTTCCCCCAAAGTATTAGCCCCTTTGATGTTTTTTTTCTCTTAGGATGAAGGAGTATGACGATGGTTTAAGCCCTTTAGTTATATACCGTAATCGTTTTAGGAGATTTATTATGACATTTGTCAAATTTGAGCAGCTTCATCGGTTCCTATATGAATTCGGTAATAAATTTCGTTTTCAACATCTCCATCATCGTTGCCATTCTCACATATGAAAGCATATATATTTTTGGGAATCATATTAAGCCGAAATGATAGACCTATATGTTATCTACATAAAGAGCTTATCGAATTTGTGATGAATGTAGCGTGTATTCGAGTGAAGAAGAATATTTTATGACCTAAATTAAAATAAACCATAAAACTGTTTTTTTTTACCCTCTTAAAAAGCAATATTGGTCACTGCAAAAGACAGATAAAAATAATAGATAAAATTCAAATTATTTATACATGTGTTTTTAATGAAGTTCTAGTAAACATTTGTAAAAACTGTCATGGTTACATTATTATTATTATTTTCTTGGTTTTGTTTTTATTTTTATTTTTAATTTGAAAGCCCTAAATTTGATGAGAAAATGTAGATCTGCTTAATTGTATGCTTTTAAGACAAAATGGATGCTTTTTGAGAGTACATACTAGTTTATAACTGCATGGAAGAAAGTAAATTTATGAGTAAACTATCAAATAAATGCAGTGCATTTTCAATAAATGAGATGTTTAGCGTGCATTTAAATGCAATTTATATAAAATTCAAGGTGCTTCTGAAAACTAGCAAATGGTAAATGTAAACATTGAAAGTTTCAAATTAGATTAAATGATATTTGAAAAAGGAGTTTGCAATATTTTTATTCAATTATATATATAGTTGAGTTGACAAAATAAAGTAGAAATCTTGGCTTATCCGTTGAGGAGAAATGCATTGCTACACTAGTTATAAAGTCCTGAAATACTTTTGACTGATGAAAATTTGCAATATTGCGTTACACCCTTTGCTTTTTCTATTTAAGTAAATGTTACTAACTTTATGGACGCCCCGCACATGACCTGTTGCTTTTTTCAGGAGACTCTAGTATTAGTATAGTATATAAGTATATATATAGAATCAACATGCATGAGCTTTCTGGGACCTCGTTGACTTTTTATTCAATATTTGAACGATGCAGCGCACAGGGACCTACTTTATTTGCATATCGAATTTCGATATGCCCTATAAGTTTCAAAACATCGTCGTCTTCCATGTCGATAACTTTGTTGTTAACAAAATCAAGAGTAATTGTACTTTTCTGATTTATGCTTCTTCTGCGGATGATTTTGTTTTTCTCTCTATCCTGAGAGACTTATTTATTAAATTACAAGGCGAACATGCAGGAAAAGTGTGACTAATATCATCGTCAAAACAATAAGATGTTAATTGATTGATGAGCTCTAGTCTGAAAAAATACATTATGTAAGCACCCAAGAGATTAGGGCCAATAGTTTATTACCACACGTTGTGGCACACTTTTATGCTAATTTTCTCTTTTGCACGCAAATGTTTGGCTTAGCTTGTGTGTTCAACGACATTTTCTTACAACAAGAAAGACTTCAATTATCGTTATATATATATTTACTTAGGCCTACTAACAATCCAAGGAAAATTTCAATTCGTTTATCATTTATGCTGGAACCGTTGAATGAGTATAAACGTCTATAAGGATAATTGAAATGGATTTCATTTGTTAAAATAAAAATTGTAAAAGGTGTGAAATATAAAGTTATAAGTTTTGAAAACGTCAGGGGCTACTTCTCATATAGGGCTGTTCTTCTTGTTTATTAATGTAATTATTATAAACTATCTAGAAAATAAAGTTTAACTATTTTTTAACTCAAAGTGTTAATTCTATACATGTTAGCTATTTTTCTTGATAGCAGAATTTTTCCTTTCAAATGACAATTGCGTATGGAAGTTTTAAAATTATAGCATTTGCTTTTAGGAAAGGTCATTCATGAGATTTGGGTAAAAGTACACTGGAATATCAGGAGGCGTTCAAATGTTATATACTGAATTTGGTTGGTGAGGAACTTTTACATTTGGTTGGGACGTGTTATTTGGAGAGAGGAACACATTGTTATGTAATTTTATATTTTCACATTTGTCCAAAAATTTGAAGCAGATTTTGGGGTAAATTTTTCTTAAAGGTACAGTCCCACTTTGAAACAAGTTATCTTTAGGAAAGAGAGCATGCCAAATTCAGGATAGACATGGAAATTGCACTAGGATTTGAGCCTACCGATCCTTAGATAAAATGTCCTGAATACGTGGATTTGGATTACAAAGTGGGACGTTGCCTTTAAGAAGAAAATAATATTAAATTTTGTGGCACCATTTTTCAAGAAAATTATTTCATTTTATTAAAGTGAACACTGAAGAAATTGCAGAAAAATAATTTAAGCATGGGTGGGGGTTGCATTTTGCTACTTGCAAGTATTTGAAAGAATTAGCTAGCTAGGACATTGAATTTCCCTTACAGAAAATAGCATGGCTATTAACATGTTTTCAATCATGGTAAGAACATGGTTGTCAATGTTTTGTTCATGATAATAATGCATTGGGACATGTAAGTGCCATAGTGAAAACATGTCCATTTGAATAAGACACCATTTCAATGTAAATTGTTTAACTTGTAGGTGTCATGTTATCAGAAAACATGTATATACAAACACAGCATTACCATGTTGTCATAGTGGTGGCAGTGTGTTAATTTGAACAACATGTAACTAGTGTGATGCTTACATTTTGAAATACATTTAAATAATATGTCACATTTCTGTAAGGGTTAAAATGTACTGAATACATGGATTTGAATTACAGAGTGGGACTTTCCCTTTAAGAAGAAAATAATCTTAAATTTTGTGGCACCATTTTTCAAGAAACTATTTTATTTTAATAAAGTGTACACTGAAGAAATTGCAATAGAATAATTTAACCATGGGTAGGGTTTGCATTTTGCTACTTACAAGAATTACTTAAAGGGACAGTTTCACTTTGAAACAAGTTGGTTTTAATAAAAAGAGCGTGAAAAATTATAATTAAAATGGAAATTGTGATTGCTTTTGA
>JAQIXP010004151.1:0-11930 GCA_034700285.1 Proteroiulus fuscus
ATATATCACTATACATTTAAAAAAAAAATTCTGAAAATATGCAGAAATGAATAATTTATGAATAGAATATTGAATTCATTTTAAAATATACGAGCAACAATAATTTAATAATAGCAAAAAATAAAAATGCATCTTATGTATTCCGCTAATAACTTTATTTTAAAATATTTTGATTAAAATGGTATATTAGATTTAAGGTAAATGCATGTATATATTTTTGTAATATTTTCAATATTTTATTAAAACAATATAGGAAAGCGCATGCTTCAGAAGTGCCATGCATTTTCAAAATAAATTATATATATAGGGTATCCCTTTCGGGCACAATTATATACACAAAATATTTGTAAGGCGTTTGAAATTGCCCTTTTAGTAAATTTTAGGGTGTGGATCCATGGCCCGTGTATGTACACACGGTAGCCATTTAGCCTGCATGCATGCAATTATGAGGGTGCATGGGTCATGCCCAAATATTATATTAGGGCTTCTAGACATCATTATTAATTATACACATGATGTTGTCTCTTTGAAACTTAAATGTATTTTAAATATATATATTTAAATATACTCGTTTTCTTTTTGTAATATGGCCAATATGAGAGAAGACATTGATTGATGTAAAAAGAATTGCAGCAGGTTAAACGGTTAACTAAATTACTTAAAACTTCATTAATTGATTTGGTGACATAGCAATTTATTATGCCACTGGCCATATAATATGTAGGCCTACTTTTTTTGGTTTTAAATTGTTTTTCCTCTTGCATTTTATATAATGTATAAGGACCCTCGGTCATTAAATCATGCAGGCAAGGTGCATTTCTTGACATTTAACCTAACAAGGTTTTTTTTAGTTTAGGGCGTGCAGGTAAATATTGAATAGGGTTGACCCTTCAAGAAAATAACTAACTACCCCTTATGTGCTGTGTAATTAGTCATGCAAGATGGTCAGTATGCATTAGGACATAAATATGTTATGATAATATGAAATTGCAAATTGCAAATTAAATTTTTTTGCTTGCAAATTTGTGGGCCCTAATCTTAATATAAATCTAGACAAATTTCCTTTCATTCATGAATTTAAAACTTGTAATTGTTATAGATTTTTGGGTATAGTCCCTTGCAAATATATTTATTGAAATTATGATGTAGGCCTGTATGTTTATAAGGAAATTTCATAAATTTTTATTTTTATGCAGTTGGCCTAATGAATATCCATTTGAAAGTAAATATAAATTGTGAATATAGTATAAGCGGTAAATAAATTAAGTAGAAACTAATTAATTATTATAATATAAAAATTTGAATTCTTGACTTCTTTGAAATATAAATTGAAAATAAATTTTAAGCTTGGAGATAAATTATTATAATTAGCCAATATGTCCTTTTATAATTTTAAAAACGCTTGATTTATTTTTATTTATCTAATTAATTGGTATACAGGCCTAAAAATAAATTTGGTATCCATGCATATTAAAAACGTCTAACAATCTGGGCAATAATTTAATATTTTAGTTATTATAACTATGTGAAAAACCAAATTAGGCCTACTTTATTTATTAAATTCATAACCAAATGGCATCTTTTAGGGCATTGAGTTGAATTGAAACTTTTAGATTATTTACCCGCTTGGCATATTAGATTAGAAATACAGAAGATTTTATAGAAGACCGGAACATTAGTTTTCATCAAAAAATTGACCTATTTTTAAGCCAAAAAACAATTCAGAAAAATGCTACAAAAAAGTGCAATTTTTTATAGGCCTACAATTCTTAAAATTACGACTATAAATACAAGAAAATAATAAATTTTCTTACCTTCATATATAAGTCCATAGGCAGTATGACGTTTCACTTCTACAGGAACGCCTTTCTTTTCCCATTTAAAAAAAATGGTGAATTTCAGCAAAATAACATTGGCCATACTCATTTTTTCTTCCCAAAAAAAAAGTGCTGAAAAAAGCCCCTTTTTCGTGGTTGTTTTTCTTGCACCAAATCAGATAGGAACTCTATAGGGCCTGAAGTCCATTCCATGCTAAAGAGCGCATGTCGTCAATGGCGGTCTCAAGCCGTTGATGCAATACAACACAAAACAGCACACAACAGTGACTCATTGTGCAGCATCACGTAAAAAGAAAGGGAAGAAAAAGAGAGAAAAAAAGAGCGCCATATTGGCATTTTGTAATTGTGAAAACACCACATGAGAGGAAAAGCAGCACATCAGGGCCGGACTGAAAATCTCAGGAAGGAAGTTAGCTGGAAAAACAGGGAATAAAAATGAGCATCTTGAAAAATTGGTCCAACTAAATTCACAGAAGAAGCAGCAGTAGACTAGCATCACTCCATGCAGAATGCATGGGATTACACAAAATAAAACACAACATGCATGCAACCCCATCACTGGTGTAATCTATGAAAAATACACAGAAAAACTAGAGAGAGAGAGACAGACAATGTTGGTGTTACTGGTGAAAAAAATAAAGAGTAAAAGCAGACAAACGACCCCCTACACTCTGCCCAGCATGAAGGGGGCATTCTGTTAGGGAAAAAATAATATCAAAATAGGACACCTGCCTCCGCACACATTCTGCATTGCCCAGAATATTTGCCATAATTCCCCATATTCCAGCATGGCACACTGCAGGTATGCGGTCATTCGGCTTCATCAGGACCCCATGTTGCATCTCCCCAGTTTCTGTTTGAACAGCATGCGTGAGTCTTATGATCCGATACAATACTGTCTAATTAGGCCAATGCTGTTTGTTGTTGTTGTTGTTGGTGTTGTTGTTGTTTTTGACCTCTTAATATAAATGCAAAAATCGCCAAAGTGCACTTTGCACTCGTGGAACCAAAGGATTAAAGCGTTACTTCACTCTGTAGGAGGCTTCGGATTTGAATGAAGTTCTCAGCGGCACTCGTGGAATGAATTAAAACGGATTCGCACCGTTTGTAGCGGCTACCAAATGGGCATAATCTACCTGCACTTTAGTCTATTAGAACCCCAGGGTGACCGGATGGCGGTCAGTTCGGCCGCAGTTTTAGCCGGCTGGAATCCTGCGTTTTGGACACGCTGGTCAAGGTTTAGTTTAGGCCTACTTATACATGTAAAGTAATATTGTTTCAACTTTGTTGCTTTTGTTCCACTCTCCTGCTTCTTATGATTTGGAACTGGTTGAGCACGAGACTGGCACGTGCGAAATTGAGCGGGTGTCTATGGGATATGCTCGTGCTAGCCTCGTGCTCAACTGCATGTTCCAAAGCTGAAAAAAGCACGCAAATGGAACGGATCTTATATAAATTCTTTCAGTTCTGATCTGAAGCATATGGTTGGGTTAACATATGATGCTACTGCATGGAGCACCACTTTGTCCAGTCAGAAAATGGGACTCATGCTATAGTATATAGACTTGTAATTAAGACTTATTAGACTTAAGACTTAATAGACTTATAAGTAACAATATTTTTGTTATAGACTTAACTATATTTCTTCTATCCTGGCACTATATAATTGAGGCATGCTGCATAAGTTAATGCTTATGTAAATATCGAAACCAATATACATTCAGACTAACCTTAATTTCCCATATGAAAAAGAAATGGATTTTAAAATGCATATTTAGAAATGCATTTTTAAATACCTTTCTAATTGATTATGAAAATGCATGATTTTTGTGACAAATTTGTTTCAGTATGCATTTAGGAAAACATTTAACAATGCATTTAGGAAAACCACGTCACAATGCATTTAGGAAAACATTTCACAATACATTTAAGAAAACTTCACAATATTCATTTAAGGAAACATTTCACAATGTATTAATTGCCAAATGCCTTCATGCATACATTGCAAATATGCTTTTGCTATACATAACAAAATGCATTTTACTGAACATTGCAATATGCATTAATGCATATAAAAATATATTTTAAAACGCATTTTTGAATTAAGGATGCATTTTAAAATGCAGTTTTATTTGAGTTGTAAGTACATTTTAAAATGCATTTCATCTTGAAAATGCATTTGGAAATGTATTTCAAATTTTAAAATACATTCTTAAATGCATTTCTTTTACATACGGGTTAGTTCATTTTACACCACCTAGTGACCAGGGAGGAAACTAGGTTGCACGTGCAAATTCCATTGTACTTTTTCAGATTTGTGCTTGCTATAAATTGAGATTCAGATTAGTTAGGTCCTACTATAGGAGACTATTTAATGAAAACAAGACTAAAAAGTTGAATAGCAAATGTTTTTTACCTTTTGAAATTATTACCAATGGTTCATGTTTATCAATTATAATTAAAACTAAGTATAAAAATTAGTTAGCATAATTTCACTCATTTACCGTGAGGGGAGGGAGGGGGGAACAGCTCAACTCTGCATGACTGTTACAGATGATGATGATGCTAAAATTATCTTTAATTGGCCGGAGCACCAAACCTGACGTCATTAGGAGGCCACTGTGTAGTAATTTGCATTGCATGCATATTATATACACCAAAAGATCAGTGACCTTTGCTGGCTACTTGGTTATTCACCAATTTTTGTCGTAGTACTTTGTGACACCATGTAAAAAACCGTATTTTAGGCCTACTTTAGGGTAGCTAGAACAGTCTGGAAGATGCTTTTCTTATAAGAAGCATTTGTTATTAGGTAGGCTAATATCTTGAAGAAAGTACAGGTGGGAGGAATGAGAAAGAGAGAGAGAGAGAAGGGGACATCCCGTGGAGAATTTCCAATACGTAACTCCAAAGGTTAAAGGTGACCCGTACTCTTTTTAATTCGTTAGGCAACTACCTAGGTGGCGTTGCTTTATTGTTCCTTTCTCCTTTTGGAAGTCATTATTTTTCGAATGCCATTTGTCACGTGACGTACAAAAGCTCACCTTTTTCAGGTGGCAGTTTTTCTATTTCTCTATTGTTAGTTGTTTTGTTGTTGTTGTTGTTTTGTCATTTATTGTTGGTACCTTGGTACCTTCCCACAGTGCATTCATTAAAGCCCCTTGCTCTTCACTCCTGACCAATAATGTCTGGTCCCACTGTTATAGCCAACCTTTGTTCCATTTGTACCTGGCAACACTGCTTTTGACTAATCACTCGCATTCTTTACGGTTCACGCACATATATTAACATCACGGATGACTCCGCCCTCTATGATGAATTAATAAACATACTGCACGGCCTGCGATGCCCCTTAATAATTATTGCTTGCATGCTTGAGGAGGGGGCAAATAATGGGGGCGCTGCTGTCGTTTTTCAACGTATTTGATAAATGGGACTGCATGTTTCTATTAACATCTTGTATTTTGAATGCCATTCCCTGATTTAAAGGGACAAAAATGCATCGGTTTAAAGGGGCATTTTCATCGAAAAAATTGTGCTTCGAAAATAGGGCTCAATGCACGTGGAAATTGCATTTGGCTTGGTGGAATGTGCACGTGCATTGAACTCCATTTTGGAACTCTAACTTTGCGATGAAAGCGCACCTTAAAATTAAAGGGAAAGTCCCACTTTGTAACAAGGGATATTTGAATTGGTCGCACTTACTAGATATGAAGGGCTGTGACAATAATGATTGCAGCAAAGTTTCCATACAGAAGAAATCGGGACGTTTGTCAAATACACGTTAGACACCATTTTCCCATAGATTTCAGCCGACACTGAAAGTTGGTGGCGCCCTCTAAGACATATTTGTCGACCTACGCTCGTATATACGAGTTTCATGAGAGCTGATGCCTTTTATCCAGTAGAGGGCACTACATACTCTCAGTAAAGTAGTGCCTGTTAGGGCTTTATAATTATTTTCCTCCAAATCCATGATTTCAGGACATTTTATTTAATTTTTGGTGGGCTAAAATCATATTGCAATTTCCCTGAATTTTATAATTTTTTTGCTCTTTTTTTCCTACAACTCACTAGCTTGAGAACAATGTCAATGGCCACAGATGCCCTGCATTGTATTTCTTATATTATTTTTGATTCAAATTTGTGCATGCTTTATATTTTAGCAAATTTACCATAATTCATGTATTACCCAATATTAGTTTTCATTAATTCTATACATCATGCGCTTAGTTAGGTGGAGGGGATGTTTACCTTCTACCCCTTTCTCCAGAAAATGTTGGAATTACATTGTGCATATGTATCCCTTTTTACCAAAATATATGTTGTCGTGTCAGGGAAGATGGGGCAACCTGGAGAGTCAGGGAAATTTGTTAGAATACTTGGAAATTCAGGGAATTTGAAAAATTAAGATTCAGTTTCTGGTTAAAACTCACCCACTGAGACTTCTGCCACTTTTGGTCTGACAAGGTAAAACCTGCATTAAACAGAATATTTTTCCCAATTTTCAATGGTTAATTATTAAATTATTAGTTCACATGAGCAGTTCAAGTCTCCAGTTCACTATTTTGTTGAACAGGGTATTGCTGTTAATTTCCTATATTTCTCATATAATCCGTTGCGAGTCCTATGGCATTTTATTTGAATATTCATGAACGGTCAGTTCCACCCGCCTTAACCATTGCTAAACCGTGGTTTAATGTATGATCAGATGGTTGATGGTTATCACGCTGTGTGAATGAAAGGGGTGACAGGTCCTCATTTTACAGGTTTTGCAACAAGAAACTGATCCAATTTTGGCAATCGTATATACATTGCAGATTGCTTGTCTTTTAACAGATTTCACTCCTGAGAAATCAAACAGGGTTGTTTTTTAAAAAAATTTTTTTATCTAAAATTCACCCAAAAAGTATTTTTTCATGAATTACGTGGGTAGATGCATCTGAGGGGGTAAAGTGATCAGAGGGGGGTTCAATTGAACAGATTGCAGCCGACGGGACAAATGTGTCCAATAATATATACTTTTGCTGTTGTTTTTTATAGTGCATGCACCTACTCTCGAAAATTTGTGGAAAAATGTGAAAATGAAGGGCCCAACCCTTGATTTTTGGCAGTTTATTTTTTATATACTTATAATTTTAAATTTTTTTTAAAAAAGTAACTTTTTAGCTACATTGTATCCACCCCACCTTCTTGTTACATATCATCTCATGTAACAATCATGATCACATTATAGGCTTACTTATATAAGCATTTTTTAAAAGCTTTAGATAGCATTTAGAGGAAGTCTCACTTTAGGGAAAGTTATTTTTTAAAGACATGGAAAATAAAATTGAAATACAAAACGAAATGCTAAAGTTACATGAAGTACTTACCATTAATCATGGTGACTACTGACCTGGATAACCTGGAAATCTCAGGGAATTTTATATTCACCCTGGAAAACCTGGAAAACTCAGGGAATTTTGAATTGAAACCTGGAATTTTCAATATTTTTTTTGTATTTGGTATATTTTTTAACATTATCCTGAAAATCATCACAAAAAATGATTTGCCCAATTGGCTGCTGCAAAAAAAAATCAAAAATGATATCTTGGCTCTTCAATGGAAAGCAAATGATTAGCTTTGAAATCTGTGCATTTCATGTTTTTCATTGTTGCACCATCCAAAATAAATGTTTTTGAACCTGGAAAAAGGTGAAAATGATCCTGGAAAACTCAGGGAATTTTATTTACAGAAATTTGTAGTCACCATGGTAGTGAGAAATAATATGTTCAATAATTTCATTTCAATTGACCTGCTAAAAAATCAGGAATATCCATTTTAGTTAGGAAAATTAACGTCCAAAAAGCCAACTGGTGAGAAAAATGTGCTGTTTTCACATTTCAAATTTTATAATTTGTCACATTTTTCACATGCAAATTTTTGAATTTGTCACATTTTTCACATGCAGATTTTCGAATTTGTCACATTTTTCACATGCAGATTTTAAACTTTGTCACATTTTCACATGTAGATTTTAAAAATTGACATTTTTCATGTTCAGATTATTGAAATTTTTCAAAATTTCCACATATTTGCTGGGCATGAATGTTCTCATTATTCTTTAGTAATTAAGAAAATTCTTCCAACCATGTGTCAACATTAATACTACAAATAAGCCTAACACTAGTCACAAGTTTAAACGTTCTCACTAGATGGCATTATGAGTATAGATCTAAAATTGCAGAGAATATTGCCAATTTTACTTTTTTTTCACATTTTTTTACATTTTCCCACAAATTTGTCTAAATTATCCCATTTTTTCACATGTAATCATACCCCTGCTGTAGGTTAGGATTTGTCTACTTCTAAGACCCAAACCTACAGGCAATAAGTTAGGATCTCAGCAGCAGACAAATCCTAACTATACGGTTTGCTATTTGCCCCAGAGAGGCAATGGAAGCCCCCATGGATGGCAACTGCAAACGATGAAAATAAAACTGACGCTAGGTGGCGGACCCAGAATACAAAATTATCCCCTGCTGCATACTCATGCAATGAATGTTCAATGTGGCGCGACATCTACTGGCAGAATCTTAAATATACACTGACAGGGATAAAGAATATCTATATGCAAGTTGCATATATAAATCTGCGCCACCCTTCATAATATATAGCAGCTCAACACATTAAGGAGGAGAAATTCAATAAGGGTTTTTAATTGAATTTGGTCCCAAATGATATTTATGGACTTAATGGAGGTCCGCGTGAGCTCATAGGCCCCCGGGCCATAAAACTAGGACGGCACATTAGGGGTTTTTGCTGTCATTGCAGGGGGTAAAACCACCAAGACCCAATCACCAAAAATATATGCATAAAAGCAATGGGATTTTGAGGTGAGAGAATATATATAACGTTGTAATGACCCCTACTAGGATTTTTCCAAACAAAAAGACATATTTTGATAACTGTATATAACTCGTGTTTTAATTTACAAATGAAAGCAAAAGCATAATGTTTAGGGGCTATTTTTATCGATATTGTCGAAGGGATATTGATATCGAAGGGGATTCGATAAGTGCAATATAAAATATATAATGAAACCACGCATGAGGGACAATCTTTATATACGAAAGCCATTTCATCAGTAATTTATTGAGGTTTTTTTATTGAAACATCAGGATGATTAATCAAATAATCATCATCCTGAAAATAATTCAAAAGTTGAGAATATTCATTGTATAACCATTGCATATTCATTGACAAGCTATAGGGCAATAGCTTGTCTTAATAGGTGGCAGGGCAGTCGTATCCCTGGTGTCAGTTTTAAGAATAAGTTGGGATGAGAAGTAATTACCTTAAGGTGGCGCAGTTGGTCGTGTATCTTTTCAAATACATTTTTGCCAGTTTTTTTTTTCTGAAAACTTTATTTCAGATATTTTTAATTAATACTTTAATAAAAACTCGATAAGTCTGTGATTTAAAGTTGGGAAATAGGTACTAATACCCTAAAGTTAGGTCAATATCTTAGACCACAATAGACACCTAGTGGTCACAAAGTGAACTTACTCATAAACGTCAATGGTTCAAACGTGCTTTCAAATTGATTTTTATTATTGGCTTTTAATAGTTGACTTCTTGACTACTAGGTGTGCTTCGCTAGTGTTTTCCTATACCAGCAAGTTCGTAATGATGTTCTGAAACCTCATAGTGACCAGTATTATAATACCAACACGATGGTTCCAACATGTATACACAATTTCCTATGTTGGTAAATATAGAAACTACAAACATTTTCAAAAATATACTGAAATTACAGTTAAAAATTAAATTTAAACTGCATTTTAGGCATATTTGCAGGTGCTAAGTCAAAACAGGCCATGTGAAAAATCGAGTTTCATTGCCCACTAACATTTTCTAATATCAGATAGTTTTGTAATAGGCTACTTCTCCACATTTTCTCTGATACTATAGACTTTATAGTAAAATAAAGGCAAATATTATGTAGTTCCGAATAAATCCTAACCAGTAGTAAACCCACTAGTATTTCAATCCACCTTTTTAATGGTGTGCGAATACGATTTAGCCCACCTGTTGGTGCCACATCATGCTGCTAGGCCTCAGAATTTATATCCCGAGAATGTCCAACCCTTTTTTAATTCCCCTCGATGACCTTTCACCTCCCGCAGTTTGTGAGCTTGTGCTGGTCGTTAGAAAACTTTAGTTTTTTGAAATGTGTATCCTTTTGTCGCCATAATTTAGCCATTATATTTTTCTTTGAATCCATGGGCAATGTTTTGTTAGGCACTTCAGGGTTTATTATTATTTTTTTTTGGTACTTTTTCTTCAATATGATATCCCAACCCATACTATAATCCCCCCCCCCCTTTCCTTATATTTTTTTGTTTGGCTCTGGGTGAAAATAAAGGCCTCCCCACTGCGTCGTCCTCATAGCCTTCTAGGTGGCATTCTTCCATTTTTCGACATTTACAAGAATATCACTAGCGTTTTGGTGCAATTTTAAATTCCCTGTTTTTCTTCTCCTCTTCTTATCCTACCGTTTACCTCGTTATATATTGTTAATCCCAACTATATACTTTTTTTGGTACCCCTAAGGGTCTCTCTCTTCTTAACTTCAAATATCCCCCATCCATCACTTTGGCTCGCTTCAAATGATGCGAATGTCGGTGTTTGTGTTGTGATCCCTGCTTCAGAAACCCTATCTTTTTCTTCAATCTCGTCTTTTTTTGGGGGGGGGGGAAGGGGGAATAGGGGGGGGGGGTAAACTAGTTGTCCCGTACGTGTCAGCCATGGATGTACCTTGTCCAGGTAACAAGCGGCACAGTTTTCACCCTCTCTCTCATCTACCTTTGCATGTATGTGGTCATGTTGGAATTCATGTAATATGCCAACGACACTCGCTACCGCCTAAGATGCCCCTTGAGGACAGGAATTGACCATTTGCATGACACCATTTTGTCTTTTTAATGTCCAGTTATTTGTGTGGAAGTGCACTGTTTTAACTGTCAGGATGGTCAGGGAAATTGGGGGAAAAATTAGGCTAGGAAAGTCAAGGAAATCGAGTTGTCCGGTCTGATATATATATTTTTTTGCGTAGTTATACCCCATTCACACGTGCTGGAATCATGATTAAAAACTAACCACGATTTAACCAAATGATGGTTAGATCATGATTTGCTGAAATTTAGTTTTCTTATGTCAATAAGTGTTGTCAACCATTATGGCACCTCTTTCTTGCATTACCCAGAATGAAACAGTCCCACAATGCATCAGTAATTCTCAATAAAACCTATGACCCGGGGTAACCGAGTTACCGAAACTTATGAAACAAATCGTGATTTAAATTCATAATTCTTGATTTGCTGAAATTATTGTTATGATCGTTGCGCTTTGATCATGATCAACAGCAATCATGCTTGGTCAACAGTAGCCTTTGGGTCATTTATCATGTGATTTTGTATGACCATTGTTGACGTATGCCTTGTATACTACTAATGCTTAGTCAATTTTAATCTTTAGCTCGTAGTTAACCATGCAACTATAGAGATAATGGCCATGTTTTAAGTATCTTAAATTCCAGACAACTTGACGTCTTCACGTGACCATGTTTGGCTTACTTTGACTAAAGGGTTAATGTTTGCTAAACGTTGATCATTGTAAAGTAAAATGATATAATTTTTTAATCATTTTGGCTATGAAAATGGCAAAGTAGTTTTTTTAAAAAAAAATGCTGGACAGCAGCTAAAAAACGAAATGTGTACAAAGTTGGGAAAAGTCAGGAAAATCAGTATCTCAAGTTTCGCTATGAATTATATGTTTCAGGAAAATTCAGATTAAGCCTACTTATTGACATTTCGATGGCTTAATTCAAAAGTGGTGAATACGCCAATTTGTCAAAAATAAGATAATTATACCATTGTGATCCTGGAAGTGTCCACAATGAACCTAAAGTTACAGAAATTAATTGAACCAATAGTCGTTACAGTTACAGAAGTAAAAAGTAGTGAATAATCCACAACCTGTCATTTCTAAGAGTTAGAAGTGGTGAATAGTACAATTCGTCAGTTTACATTTTAAAAATTTCTCCAT